>JASANF010011054.1:0-27630 GCA_030248245.1 Trissonchulus sp. WLG1_4
GTGAAATTGATTGTTCTTGTATCATCTTCAAGCTGGGTACTTGTATTGTTCTCATCTGTATTTTGTCTTAGGGTTTTTTTTTTTATTTTAGTTGGTTTTTTATAAACGATATACGATGTTATAGTCAATTTAGATAACAAGATTCAAGCGGTTATGCAATGCAATCGGGTTTTTTGGCTAACATTCTGGTGTTGTCTCCTAGAAGTGCCCTTCTGGGACCACAAGATTGGTCCATGCTCGAGGACGAGCACTAATTTTGGGGGCCGGGCGGTTGTAAGGCCCCTTAGGCAGTCTGCCTTCCCCAGCCCGCATTCTTGCATTGCTGGGCACTGACAGTCGGTGCGTGACAACAGACGCACACACACCTGTGCGCGTGTGCATGCGTATATACGCAGGCTGCTGAGAATATGAGAGTGTGAATATCTCGGTGAAATATTGCACAACCGCTAAATATATTTCTTTTCTATTGTGTAATGTCTGTGGTTCTGCCAAGTCAGTCTCGAGGTGACATGGGCGTGAGTAGGTCGGGTTTTGTAGAGGCTGTTAGACATTTCTGTGATTGTTTTTAGCGGGGTTTGTACCCAAATTCGGGAGGTTCGGGAGGGGTTGTGAGTTGATATTGGTACTTTGTGGTTGTTGTCCTGTGGTTTGGCACTATTTTTGCCAGTTTTTGTTACAGTTTTTGTACTGTTATTTTGTATTAAACCTTTGTAATTTCAGGTTTGCGACTTGTAATGACCAGCTTTGTTGGGTGTGTATGTGAGCGAGGTGCTGTTTCTGGGTCCTAGAGTGGTGTGTAGAGCATCAGTTGACCCGTACGCGGTTTCGTAGGACGAGTTTTAGTCGGATTTAGTAGAGCATCTTGCAGCCCGGACGAGCCGTAGGGTCCGGTTGGCTGACGTATCTTAGCTACCTAAGGCTCAACTAGTCTGGTTTTCTCGTCGGCCAAGCCCCCATAAGGACGCGGGCGGAAAGAGGCGCTCACAAGCAACTAAGGCTGATCTTTTGCTAACCCACATACTAAGCCTGAGCCTAAGCCCTTAGCCTCAGCCTAAGCACTAAGCCTAAGCACTAAGCCTAAGCCTAAGCCTGAGGCCTAAATTGAAGAAAAAAACTGGTAAGAAGCATCAGAAATAACTTTACCGCATTAAAAAAGTCCAACTAGCTTGATATTTTAAAAAATTTTGCAGCTATAGCCCGGAATTTGTACTGAACCTTACTTGTGCTGTAACGCTTGAATCAGCCTGGTCCTGGTAGCTTCAGAAAAAATTTTGTAACTTTTCAAAGCCTGAACCGATTTACAAAATTTTTTCAGCACTTAGTAGCTTAAAAGTTGCTCTTTAATGGTGGCAGCAGGTTTTCATTTGATTCAGTAATTTTGCCTAAATCCAATTTTGCGCAAAAAATTTCATGTAAAGTTTAATTTTTGGACAAAGTTTGATTTTCAGCTAAAGCTTACATCCTACAAACTTCTAACCTAGCCTATTCGAAAGAACGTTCAATTTTGACCCCCCCCCCGGGGTTTGGGGGGTAAGGGGAAAAAGAATACGCATTGCGTTAAGCAGTCTGGCCTAGTAAGTGTGAGTGTATATATATATGCCAACCCAGCAGTTCATCCTTATCTGGTCGGTAAATGGGTACCACAAATAACGTGGGAAGGTAACAGGGGTCCGTGTAGGGCATTATGCCTTGAGGGGCTGGCCCCCCCTCCACGGATGTAGTCACTCTTGAAGTGGCACCCCTGACGCTCCAAGGCTTTGTAACGGGGATGAGCACCGCACCCGAGGGCGGACACGCCAAAGGATAGTTATCTATCTGCGGGTTACCTTTACCTTTTTTACCTTATATATATATATATATATATATATATATATATATATATATATATATATATATATATATATATATATATATATATATATATATATATATATATATATATATATATATATATATATATATATATATATATATATATTCTCTGATTGGCTTCAAATTTGCACACAATGTAGCCCAAGGGAAGGCGCATCGCAAAAATAGCAAACGGGAATCAATGCTTTTGCCAATTTTTTACTGGGAGCACCCAAAAATTCAATTGTACGTGTAAATCATAGTCGCAAAAAATGTTTTTTGTGGTCACAAAGCGTTCCTTTATTCCTAAAACCTAAAGTCACTCAATTTTAGCGGACTCAAAAAATGCTATTTTTTACATGTTGCCTTTGATTTCTGGTTTGAGAACACATCGAAATTTCGGACCATACTATTTTGTGCTAAGCTAAGCCAAGTTTATGCCTGATTGGCTTGATGTGGTTTGTGCTAGAACTGGCCAACTAAGGGCTACTTTTAGGCTCTTTTTGCGCACTTTTGCCTATGTAAATACATGACGAACGCACTGAACCAAACCTTAAAGCTTAACTGTTCTTATCTGGGTTAGAGGTGCCTTGGGGTAGTAACATATGTGAAAATAAGCAAAATTAGATAACTTTGGCTTGGGTAGCCCCCCCTTAAGGGGGGGGGGCTGCATGTATAAGTGAAAATTTATTGGTTTTTTGCGCACTTTGTGTCCTATGTAAATCCACTGAACAACGCACTGAACCAAAACTGCATCTTCAATCTTAATTGTTTTTATCTGAGACTGGACGGCATTGGTTTTTGTGCTTTCTGGTGTGTTTACTGTGCTGATTTTATGTGTTGTTGTTGTTTTAGACGGTGAGGGGCGCAGAGGCGACCTTGGCGCCGGAAGTCGGGCCACGGACGGCGATACTGAGCCCTGGCCCTGCGGCTGGATGGAAGTGTCTGGAGTGTGGCAACAAAAACTTGTCTTCCGCAATGAGTGCCAGTGACCCAAGCCTAACGACGGCGTGGGCATGATGGAGGAAACCAGTGAGTGGGCTCATGGCTGCCCCCCTTCCAATGTTGCCTTCGTGCAAAGCATGCGCTTGTCTCCAATCTTGGCAATCTCATTGACGTGCTGTTTTGTAGCTGAGTTCGAATATATAGGGAGTGACCAGGCAAGCTGCCTTCGAATCTGACGAGTCCACTTTCACGCCGTCGGTTATACCTCAATGATGGCTGCACAACTTTAGTTTACAAAGTTTTAGTTTCATGCTTATATAATAATTGTAGTTTTTGTTTTGTGCAAATTTTCATTTAATTGCCAAAGGGGGTGGGGATGACGGCGGTGCGGTCGCTCCCTCCTCCTAAAATTTTCAGCTAGTGAAATTGTACACAAGGGTTTACCTCTCAACTACATCTTCACGACAGAGGAGTACTTCATGACAGCCATTACTAAATTGACACATCCTATATGGCACATGTGCACTGTTGCCAACTTATTTTCTGTTCCAGGGGAAAACGGTGGTATGCGCGAGATATTAATACATTGTGGTTCCCCAGTGGTGTGAGGGCTCTGTTCTTTCAACCCTAGCCAGCTCTTGGCAATGCCACCGATCATTGAAGTAATAGACTGTATTGTGACCAGTACCTACTGTTGAAACTTTTGTTTTTCCAATTGGCATTCCAGGCTTATCGGTATTCAAATACTTTTAGCACTTAGAATTTTAGTGATGAATGTAGTATTAGTTCAGCGCGATAGCGCCAAACCTATAGTAGGAAATGTTCTAGGGTAACAAACTGATGCATTCTACTAAAACAAGTGCTATACAGTAAAGAACGTGAACACGATACGCGCGAAAATGCTTTAAATGCTACTCTATTTTATTCTTGATCATGTGACTTATTCTGTTTCAAGTGCAGTATAACTGTATATGTATATGTATAACTGTATAGCATATATACTAAATGTATGTTAAAACGATTTCATATTTAGGCATATTCAAGTATGTATTGTTATTGTTCATGCTGTGTGTGTACCTATTAAAGTACTGTTTTAATATTTTTGGTTTTTTCCGTTTTAGGTTCGGTTAACACTAGCATAACTTGAAACTTGAGGATTGTAGAAGTCCGGTACTTAAGCTCAATATATCTTGTTTTTTTCATACATAACTCAACTAGAAAGCACAGATATGTAGATTCAAACAATTTACGCTCATCATTGACGATGAATGTGTACACCAAGCTTGTAGCCGATTCTATGTTAAGCTAATAAAGTGTGTGCAGGAATAAATATTGCCAATACTACTGAAGCGGAAAAATTATGCAAACTAGAAAAGAAAAATGCCCTTCGGAGAAAAAGTCATAATAGGACGAGAGCGATGTTTCAGTGCTTGTGCGCTGAACACAAAAGTATCAATTTCAGAAAAATTGTCGGTCTCTAGTAAGAGTGACTGAAGCGGAAAAATGAGCTGCTAAAAGTTTGGTAACTAGAGCTTAATGGAGTGAGAAATAGGCCGCTTTGCTGCGCCCTATTATTGCGGGCACCGTCGGCGAAATAAACTCTTCTTGAACTATTACTACCGAAGTACCGATTAATTCTGTAAATTGTAGAGTTAACAGACCCATATCCAGAACAGTTTCGTAATAGATTATGGTGATGTTTTTTCTGCTGTACTGTAATTTTACTGTCTGATTAAACCTTAATTTGAGTTTATTTGGATTGGCCGTATTTTAGTGCAAGCCAGTGACAATACCAAATGAAGGCGTCCCTTTTCCGTGGCCACCGTGGTTATTTTAGGCTCGACTCATACTTACACCCGTATTTCTGTTCAGCCAGCAAAATTACGAAATAATCCCGCCACATGCCGAACTTATGCACTATTAGCGACGTCATTATTTCGTAATTTTGCAAGCTAAACGGAGATACGAATGTAAGTATGAATCGAGCCTTATGAGGTCATTGTTTCGCCTATTTGAATATTCATTCATGGGTCACTCATATGATCCCATACCAATGTGGCAATGGGCTGGGACATAGGTCACCAGAAGAAGTAAACGTTTAGATATGTACGTCTATGTGTAGGTTATAGCACGATGTAGAATGCACGCAATAATTTAAGTGCGCTGTTACGTGAGGCGCCAAGTGCATGAACGAGTGCGCTGTTGTGCACGCGGGATTCACCTGCCAGTGGGGATGGTTGTTGAATGCAAACTATAAGTATACCTATTATGACTGTCTTAAACTATACATGCAATAAGTCGATAACGAAGATGCACGTTTACAGCAGTGCAATTACTAAATTATAATGCCCGCTGTGAATCTAGCAGCGTGTACTTAGTTATTGACATTAGTTATTGCACTCGTTTTTCAAGTCAGGTATGATATAATCTAAGTTAGGATCGATTCATTGATAATTGCAGCTGCGTGTCCGTTTGCTGACAAAAAGATCACAAAATGATAACACTATTGACAGCGTATGAAATTACGGTGTGACGTAATTTTTTTCTAACCGTACGGGCTGACTAGGTTGTCAGTAAGAGTTGCCCCTTAGCAGATATAACACATCCGTGGTGCCCGCAATAATAGGGCGCAGCAAAGCGGCCTATTTCTCACTCCATTAAGCTCTAGTTACCAAACTTTTAGCAGCTCATTTTTCCGCTTCAGTCACTCTTACTAGAGACCGACAATTTTTCTGAAATTGATACTTTTGTGTTCAGCGCACAAGCACTGAAACATCGCTCTCGTCCTATTACGACTTTTTCTCCGAAGGGCATTTTTCTTTTCTAGTATATGTCTTAACGTATAAAAACGGTTTAATGTTGTTCAGGGTGTCAATTTGGAAGGCATCACAGATTTATTAGGACACTTGTGTGTTTTTCTTAATTTTATTTTTTGATGTGTCAGAAATTGCCTAGGTGATTCGGGAGTTTTTTTAAAAAGTAATTTCATGACATAACTATGTCCTGTTTAGTTTACCTATGCATTTTTAGGCTAGATCGTGCAGTTTCGGAATTTTTGGATAGTTTGGGTTAGGTAGGTTTTGGAATCGAAGGACTTCTATCAAGAGTACATAATAGTGTCTCACTCTTTATAGAAGAAGAGTGAGACACTCTCCAGCCTGCCTGTGTTCTAGCACAGACAGATGCGCTGGTCGTTTTCAGGCTACATGTTGACATTCTATGCAACATGTGACTAGCCAATCAGAAGCGAGTTCTATTCTCTAATTGGCAGACGCCTGTGCACGTGCTCCAATCATAAAAGGGGATAGTGATAAAGGTTAATAACTCATATAGCGCAGTAATAATAATAATAACTCATATAGCGGTTAATAACTCATATAGTTATAGCGCAGGCAGATGCGCTGGTCGTTTTGAAGCCACATGTTGCCGTTTTATGCAACATGTGGCTAGCCAATCAGAAGCGAGCTTTGCTTCTGACTGGCTAGACGCCTCTCCACGTGCTCCAATCAGAACGCAGGCGGCCTCACGTGCTATTGCCTGAAAATTGTCAAAAAACATTTAACTTATCAGTTAACATCATAGTCAGCACATACTAGCAATAATCCCTGAAAAAGGTGATAAAAATGTATGCAAAATACAATTCGGGGCAAAAAAAAACAAAAAACCCCCGAACCCGACCGATCATGGCAAAATTTAACACTGAAATGGCTGTAATGGCGGCCAGTGTGGAGCACGTGAGGCCGCCTGCGTGCTGATTGGAGCACGTTCACAGGCGCGGGTAGCCAATCAGAAGCAAAGCTCGCTTCTGATTGGCTACCCACATGTTGCATAAAACGGCAACATGTGGCTTCGAAACGACCAGCGCATCTGCCTGCGCTATAATACAGGCAGCAAGAAGAGTGTCTCACTCTTCTTCTATAAAGAGTGAGCCACTATTATGTACTCTTGCTTCTATTCATACTTTGACAGCCTCAACATAACTACACCATAAGTACCTACAGTAATACTCAGACATACTTTGTATATGTGAAATACATAGTTGTAGAAAATGTTTCTGTAAAATTCATCTGAAAGTTTTCTTTTGTCAGACTTAGTTTAGCTGTTTGAGACTTCAGTTTAGCTTGTGCTGGATTATTAGGCTGCTGTGAAGTCTAATTTCTACCTAACCGAAGTTAAGCAAGCATTTCTTAACGAAATATTTGTAAATTTTACTATCACTTTTCAGCACTTCTGCCGTATGTAGGTAGGCAGGAAGATGCAACAAGCAAAACTTCTGGCAATAATGTGAAACAAGCCCAATCTGCGGCAAAATCTTCAGTAAGTATGAAGCATAACTTTTCAAGTAAACTGACCACAGGTCAGTCAAAACCTGTTGTGCAGCTAAAACTTTTCTAGCATTAAATAACTTCCGCTTACTGAAGCAAACCTTTAAAATTGACAACAAAAATTGACAAACAACAGAGAAAAAAACAAAAAAATTGACACAGGTATTACACAGGGCCTATATATTCCTTTACCGGATTAAACGGACTAGACTTATTTTAGTCCGAGGTTTTGGAATGACTAAACGGGCTAAATGAGTTAAAATAAGTCAGCGGTTTAATTTTAGTCTGACCCCATTCTAAAACTACCACTGGACTAAACGGACTTAACATGCACGCTTAACATTGGCGTGCATAATTAAGTCCGTTTAGTCCGATTAAAAAGCAGCGCGCTAGAAGTTAAGTCCGTTTAATCTGGAGGTTTTGGAATGGCATTTTTAAGCTTAATTTTTAAACCGTTTAGTCCGATTGTAATTAACCCTTTAAACCGGTAAAGGAATAGGCCCACAGATATGCCGGGTAGTAATTCAGCACCCCATTTCGATATACTGTGATGAATATTCGAACGTGATGATTAGGCATTGTCATTATTAACTGAAAACTGAGTAACCAAAAACAATGTGCTTTATAACTTAAAATTTTCAACACTGTAAATAATACAGTCGACGCTAGTTTTACGATAACCAATCCAATCGCAGCTGCAAAACAACAAAACATACGCATGTTTTGGTTTGTGCAGCCAAACATCGCCAGTAAGTTACTTGTATGCTCATTGGCCATTGCTACTGGCATTAGGATTCTATATCACAACGCTGATTCCGTTATGTGACAGCAGCTATATTACGCTGACACATGAGGTAAACAAACGCACACAAATACGGTGCTGGTCAATACTGCTGCAAAAGTTTGCTGCAGACGCGCAGTTACTCCAAAGAATGAACTAAACACACGCACTGAAATTCAAACATCAAGCGAGCCAGTGTAATCTTACAGAATCAAAATTAAAGACCTGTTGTGCTGTGGCACAACAGGAAAAACTAAAAGCATTGAAAGAGGATTGATATTGAACAAGCTGCAATATTATGCAAAATTTACGGAGTGTTTACTATAGTTGCGATTCTGATAATTCTGGCCTTATTTTCATATTTGTATATTTTCATTTTAGTAATAACTTCATCATACAAATGGTCTTAATTAATACAAAGTAGACGTATATTTATTTGCTAAATATCTGTTTTTCAGCAAAGTTGTTTTTCTATTTTGTCGGCAAATGCAAATTTATAAATTAAAGTAATAAGGCAACAATATACTGCCAATTTATTACTCGTTCTAAACATCAAGTGTCAGATAAACAAAAGTTAATTAGAAAAGTCCGTGCCATAAAAATGCTAATGATGACATTATGTTTTATCCAAAAAATTTTATGACAACCAATGCTTGAGCAAGTCTACAGTCATTTTTTCTTTAATAGCTAGTTTTCCCAAGCATACTCATTCTAGCCTTTACGTTTTGTCCGTAAGAACTTAAAAAAACCAAGCTGCCAAATGATACTATTTTTGCATAATCAAATTACCCATGCGAAAAAATAGACAAAACTTTTCCGTCAATACTTCACACCAGCTGACCGAAAGTAGTTGTCCTTGTTTCTGTCTGTATGTTCTAGAATTCTAAAAAGACTCCCCCTGATATGTCTTGGTTTGGAAAATTACATATATTTCTTGTGTATAGTTATTTACAGCAGCAATGATCACAATTTGTAGTTATTCGGTGTTTTTTGAAGTTTCTGAAAAAAATGCGGCGCAGTCACTCTATACGATGAAGCTGTACAACAACATTACTAATAAGAGCATGACATCATTATTTCTGAATCAAAAATCCAGACATGTTTGTTTTGATGAGGAACAAGTAAAGGGTGTTCATTTCGAGCTAATTCTCAAGAGACGTTATTACGGTCAAAGGGTTAATCAATCACTATAACATGCTCATGTGATAAGACGTGTAGACGCCTAGATATGATTCATTTTTACCTTTTCCTTTATTAAACTCCATTCCACAAGCTGTCAGCATTTACTGGGCACATGCAAACCTGCAAGAGTCATTACTAACGCAGACCATATAACCAATTATTACTAAAGATTGACGAAAAAGTGTTGAACGCTGAGAAAAAAAATGGTGGTGGTATTTTTGCAGTTTCTCGCTGTACTCTTGATGGTTAAAGTTTGTTCTTTTCGTAATGAAATCACATGTTCTGTTTTGTTGCAACGTTAAACATTAATGGTTCACACGACAGTTTTAACAAATATTGCTGGACCCTGAGACATAAAAGAAACGAGCGATTTCATTACGAAATTAACGAGTTGTGAGCAGTAAAAGTATAGCAAATAGTTTTCGGCAAATGTATTCAGTAAGTATCATGCATACATTTTTAAGTAACATTGGCGAAGTTTCATTTCTTAATTTGCATATTTCCCATGAAATGCCTCTCCTTTTGCCATTGAAACTGCAAAATCTTAGCCCAAAGTTTTCGGCAGTCGGAACTTGGAGAATCGGTACCACTACTGAGTACAGATTAATTACCGAACTTTATGTTGCTTACGCATGACAGCAATATCCTGCAAGTTCTTTTGAAATTAAGTTAGAATTAGAATTAAGTTCAATTTAGAAACCAGTTAAAGGCATTGATTTCTAGTTCGAAAGTTGCGAATCGGCGTAGAAAACATATCAAACATATCAGGCCATTTTACAATCGTAACTGAACTTTAATGCATACAAATCCAAAATAAGACTACTCTTTTTTTATCTGACAAAAACTTTATCTTCAGGCTTTATAACTTTATTCTTTCTTTAGTCGGCTAAATTCGTGCTTGGCTCGACACTCCCGGCGCGAAGGCTTTGCAATTTTTCATTAGCGGCCAGAGCAGCTTTTCGCTTCGGTCGCTGTTGACTAGGATCAGATAAAATACAGGAGGTATTTCTTCTTTAGGGCAATTCGAAAATTTCACGGGGTACAATAGTTTGATGGGACGCTGTAATAACCCACCCTTCGGCAATCGGACTATGGCAGCTCGAACTAATGAGTCCCGGCTCACCACAAGGCGTTCAATTTTTCCCAGCTTCCATTGTCCCCTGGGCAAAGTATCATAAATCAGAACCACATCCCCAACATTTGGGTCCCCCCGAAAATGTCCCCGCGTTTTTAGAGTCTCGCTTCTTTCCCGAAAATTAACAAGATAATCTTTTTTCCACGTGGCCCAAAAATTGTCCAAGAGAGAGTTCCCCTTTCGCCACTTGTAAATTAAAACGTCTGCGGAGCTTTCCTTCGGTTTATAATCCAGATCTTTGTCCAGTGAAAAACCTGGCATTCCTACACTTTGGTTACCGGATAAAAAATGAGACGGCGTCAAAATGACGCTAGGCTCAGGGCTATTGTCGACGTAAGTCAGAGGCCTGGAGTTAACTATGGCTTCGACCTCGGTCATTAGAGTTGTTAGCTGGCTCACGTCGAGACAATTTCTTCCAATCATTTTCTTTAAAGACCGTTTAACTGTTCCAACAAGTCTTTCATAGAAACCCCCCATCCACGGAGCGTGTTCTGGAATGAAAATCCAGTCAATACCTTCCCCCGAAAAATAGTCCCCGAGCTGTTGACTCGACAACACGCACGACCACTGTTTTTCAAGCGTACGCTTTGCAAGCTTGAACTGTTTTGCGTTGTCAGATATAACAAACTTTGGCTTTCCTTGTCGCGACACAAAGCGCCGGAAGCAAAGCAAAAATTCCTCGGTTGTCATATCTAAGACGAGCTCCAGGTGTATTCCACGGGTTACAGCACACGTGAACAGGCACACCCACACTTTCTTGTATGTCGTACCAGCCGGATTATATTCTTGGACAAATAGGGGTCCAAAGTAATCGATACCAGTGCAGGTAAAAGGTAGCCCTTCGCTAACTCGACAAGTCGGCAAAGGGGGAGGATCAGGTGGTTTATACGGTCCACCTTCCCAACGCTTGCAAACTCTTCATCTTCGGATCACTTGTTCTACTTGGCGTCTTCCTTGTGGAATCCAGTAGTTTTGTCGTAATAAGGCTAAAACATGCCGGGACCCTGTGTGGCCCATACGACAGTGACAGTCTTTAATTATCAGTTGTGTATAGTAGCAATTTTTTGGCAAAAGTTTCGGAAACTTCGCTTCTGTCGATAAGTTTGAATTCTCCAGACGTCCTCGGCAGCTCATCAGTCCCTCTTGGTCAATGTAGATACCAAGTCGGTATATAAACTTATTCATTTTCTTTGAAACAATCGTAGAAAATTCAGATGCAAAATGGAAGCGCTGAAGATGAATTTCCCATCTGCGGCGAGCCTCTTTTAACTCCCGAGCTTTTAAATGGCCAGTTTCCTGACTTCGTTTCCGCGCAACTATCTCTTCTTTCAACAGCTGGTGAAGACCTGCCAGCTCCCAGGATTTGCATCCGTTCTTTCGGTTCAAATCCACGCGAATATCTTCTGGAGTTTTGGACAGGATTAAAGGAACAAAGACGATGCCAAAACGATCCTCTGTCACACCCATGGCTTCTAATCCTTGTATATGTCGCTCACATTCGTCGTAGGTGAAGCGCAGCCTGGACGTTTCCTTGGAGCAAGCAGGTAAGCGAAACAAACAATCAAAATGAGCAAAAATCACCGTTTGCTCATTACCAAACCGTTCCCTAATCGTAGCTATTGCAGAATTATAATTAGCATTTGTGACGGCAATTCCTTGAATTGCTTTTTCTGCTTCCCCAACCAATAAGCCCTTTCAAGTAGTTAAATTTATCTACTTGGCTTAAACTTTCGTTTGAGTGAATTGCTGACTTAAACGAATCCCAAAATTCTCTCCATTTCAGGGGTTGACCGTCAAACTTTGCCATTACTAGTTTTGGGAGTTTTGCAGAAATTCTGTCTACTCCTTGCCGTGAACACACGGAGCCACAAACACTTTCTCTATCTACTACACTACCCCCCACAATTGAAGAAAGTTCATTTTCTTTAACCTTCTGCTGTAACGTTAGCTTTCGGTTGGCTAAATCTATTACAGCATCCACTAAATCAGCTTGCAGGCTAGCAGCAGTTTCGATTTCACTATCAATCTCGGCATCATCGCAGAGATAACAAATCTGATTGTCTAGAGACTCTAACTTCTTTTGATAATCAGCCAGCTTATCATGAACAATGGCAACTTGCTCCACATCAGCCTCTGCCCCCTGGTCTAAAAGTTCCTTGGCCCTTTCCGAATACCGGGTTACATGCCCCCTCAAGGCCCCCCGCCTAGCCCTCAGCACTTTCTTTTCTTTGTCACCATCAGACATGTCTTTAATCCGTAACGAAATAATTCAATTAAAAGTCACTTTGACCGATCACAGACTTACAACCAAAATGCCAATACGCAACAGTTCAGACTTCGAAGTGTCCAACGGCCTGGCTCCAGCTCCCGGGTTTCGGCACCATTTAGAAACCAGTTAAAGGCACTGATTTCTAGTTCGAAAGTTGCGAATCGGCGTAGAAAACATATCAAACATATCAGGCCATTTTACAATCGTAACTGAACTTTAATGCATACAAATCCAAAATAAGACTACTCTTTTTTTTATCTGACAAAAACTTTATCTTCAGGCTTTATAACTTTATTCTTTCTTTAGTCGGCTAAATTCGTGCTGGGCTCGACAGTGCCAGTTTGGAACTTCGCAGTAATTATCGTCGATTTCCAAAATATTATGATTATTAATTGCCGTGTAGCATCATTCAAAACTTTGAGAACTAGATAGTCGAGGGATTATTTTGCTAGGTTCGCATTCTTGAGGTGATGTCGTCGATTCCTAGTTAATCACTTTTTGTCAGACCTGCATTTTCAAAATCAAAATACCTTTTCACAAACCACTAAAGCAGCAACACACTGATTGTACAAGGCATTTTAGCTGTGACAGATGCAGAGTAACGGTAAAAGACGTGTAAAACACATTGACACTTTAACGCTTAAACACTGCGTTGAGATGACAGAATCAAAATTAAAGACCTGTTGGGCTGTGACTCAACGGCCAACAGGAAAAATCACGCCACCTGTTTTGTTTCAAGATTCAGCAATTTTTGCCGGACTTTTTTTGCAATTAGTTTTCAATGTGTAGACCAGTGCAGATCTTCATTGTTTATCATGACTATTTCCAATAAAGGTATGGACCATGGACTAAAGAGCGGATCTTACGTATCTGAACCCTTCCATTTTTGTCACGTGCTACCACCACAGCACCGACCTACAATTGTATGAGTTTGTAAAATCCTATTTCTATTTAATAACCAAATGTAACAGATGCTCGGTTGTTTAGGATATTAAATCCAAAGCAAGTCTTTCTATATGTATGTTTCATAATCATGTATAAGGAACGGTAACGTGGAACGTATGTAGAACGTTTCAATAAATTTACTCAACCAAAGTGTTCACTTCGGGGTCAATTTTGACAAACATACGGTTTTCAATACTGTCTCATTAGCTCATGTGGATTAATTCTGAAACATTCAGTATGTGCGTGTAAGAGTTTAAGGATCGTTCTCTTTACTTAAGTCGGACTAAAAATTAGGGAACCCTGAGACGAAACAGATGGCGCGATTTTGCGAGTACTTGCTGTAGTCTTGATGATTGAATTGGTTTTTTTTGTAATTAAGTCATGTGCTTCGTTTTTTAGGTTCAATTTAAGCAAACCATATGAGAGCATTTTTTGTTAACGCTTACTAGCGATCTGAATTAAATGGTTAAATAAAGCAAGCTTACTCGTAATGATCGCATTGCAATAATTGCAATCATTCAAGCAAGCTACTTTAGGGAGTTTACTGTTTTTGAATCTAAAGCCCGGTTCATTCGTGTCCTTGTCTTGTCCCTGTCGGTTTGTCCTCAAGCATTTCCAAGAAAACTGTTGGGCCAAATGTGACAGATTTTTATAAAACAATGTTCAAGCTCAAACTGGTGCACATGCAAAAAAGTAGCCAATGCTCTTCGGTCAACTGTTTTACAGTGACTGTTAAATGTTGTCCATGTTCCAGGACAAGTATGAACCGGGCTTTAGCGATTACTAAAGATTGGCCTACATCTTAATACAATGCTACTGACATTACACGTTGGTATACATATATAGATTGTGATTAAAACCAAATATAATTATCTATGCATATATTTTATTGAACAACAAGTTGAGGAATTATTACATTTTCCCAACGGATCGGACTCTTCTGTAATATCGGTGCTGAGCATAGTTGAAATCACCAGGTCCTTAAAAAACGAATTAGTAAATAATAAAAAATATAACAATAACATACTATGTATAATAGCAATAACAATATAATATTAACAAACAACACCAACAACAACAACAACAACAACAACAACAAAACAAACATAATAGGTATGAGACATGAGTATGACACTCTAGAATAAGGTATAATACACTTCCATATTTTGTGTAAACGGCCGGAACGCTGCTCAAGCCAAATTAGCTCTGGTAATGCTTGATTTCATGAAAGAGGGTACCCGTCTCATTTCAGCACACTAAAAGCTGAAAATTTAGGGTGTCAGGTGGGGTTTACCCCTCGTTTCAAGACACAATTACATAAGCTAGCGCGGTATTCCTGTTAATATGTACATATTGAGCTAATGATCCAGATTAAAATTTCCTTAAGTATATTCCTAAAAATTATGATCAAAATCGTTTATGCATACATTGCTTTTTTGGCCGTTGTTAATTTAATTACTATTAGATGAATTTTAGGCATATTAAGATTAAGAGATTTAGGTAGTGTTGTAACTATTGATGTTTTAAAGGTGCAAATGTTAAGGACACGTTATACTAGAAACTTAATCTAATCAATCATTTCTTAGTTCCTATGTATCACTATCATGCCATGATACATACATAAGTATAATTTATAGCACTGTTTGGCGTTCTAAAAGCAATTACTATGCATATGAGAAACCTTCGTGGAGGTTGTGCTGAGAGTTTCATGCACGACAGGTCCCAAAAAGCTCTTCTGCTGAGTGAGGAGCGGAACATTGCGAACCATAATTTGTAGTATTCCAGTGAAAATATCGAACATGGCCACTGTTTTGCGTAAAAATGATGTTTAATTCCTGATTTCTGCACACATTTACTGCTGAATATTACCACAATCTTTCAAACAGCAAGGAAAGCTTTAAAAAATAGCTAAAATTGCTTGAAAAAAACAAAACCCAGATAGTGTTAAAATTACCGACGCAATTGTACATGTAGGCCAGGTCACATGGGTGGGCGCACCAGTTGCCTGAACAGGCTACCTGGCGACCTTCCTTACACCATTGGTCCAATAGGTCACATGCCGCATATTCTTCCGCAGTAGCTACTGCCACCAGGACAAAAAGAAGACAAAGGATGACTCTGCAATGAACCATGGATACATAGGCGCACCATGGATACACATATTTTGGCGCAAATACATAGGGGCAAGTACTGAGGACGAGGAGTACATGTCGCGTAATTCACAAGACTTATAACATAGCTGTCTTGAAATAACAGTGCAAGAACTAACGTCAATACCTACGCTGGTAGATACACAGCATGCATTAGAATCTAGTTGTTGAACTGCTGTAGGCGTGGATCTTAGTAATTGATTTATGGCACTGCATATTTCAGGACAGTTGTAATATGTATAAGTATTACAATACTTTATAGTGCACACTCAGCAAATTTCGCACAGTCACGTGCAGCCCGCGTGCATAAACTTGTGCATGAACTTGGCCCCTTAAGGGGGCGCTCCGGGAATCGGGGGTTACATCAAAAATTAGCGAAAAAGTTGGCAAATGTCAAACTTTACTATACATATATGTAGTATGGCACAAAAGAACATAGAGGCAAAATTTCAAATCACGTGATCATGTCACGTGACTCCCAGAGCACCAAACGTGTGTGAATTTTCGGCAAACGATAACTCTGCTTATACTTTGCGTATAGTCACACTTTATATACCAAAATGTAGCTTATGTGCTTCTCTAGTTGAACATTATTTTGGTTTTTAACATTTATGTCGGATTTGGATAAAAAATGTCATTATGTGTTTTCGAAGTCGAACTCTGAGCAATAAAATTCATATAAAAAAATTTATAAGCTTTATTTTAAAAAACTAAAATATTGTTCAACTGCTCAGAACCTAAGACTATAATTGTGCAAAATTTTGCAGAAAAATATCTTACCAGCATTTTATAATCGAATGCCGAAAAATTGGTTTTGTATTCACACAGCCTATATTTGAGTCTGCTGCTTCTGAAAATGGTTTCTAGTGCAATTTTTTTGCACAGAACGCATTAAAATTGTTTTATTTTTTCATTACGACTAATAAAATTTACGTATCGTCTGTTTGGAAAACCTCAAAAAGCGTTGATGCACTGGCTTACTTGCTGAATTTGTGTAAAAGTCGAATAAACTCAGTAAATTGTCCAATTTTTTTCAAATTTTTTGCTATGGAGATATGCACGTCAAAACATCAGAAATAGTATTTTGGGCAACTTTTCTTCAAGAATGATAGGTCATTTTGGCTGTTTTTAAAAAATACGGCCCAAATCCTTGATTCCCGGAGCGCCCCCTTAAGCCACAGTGCGTATAAATCACTGAGTGCAGTTCACATCGTGCTATACTACTAGACTTGTCAGAGATTGTCTAAGATGCACGTCTACAAAAGTGCAGTAATGAGACTGTTGAAACATGCTATGAGCATAGCAAAGTGTAATTAGTCACTCAAGTAGAGATTATACTGTTTTTGGAAAATTGGCACTGTATAAATCCCAATAGCAGTCACGAAGCACATGCGTATCAAGTAGAATTCCTTTGAACTTACTTCATGACTATGAGAAGTATGTTGGTGTTTTGGCTTTAGCAAACGAAAACTACTAGATACAAAAATCTACCGTATATATAGTCATCCAGAAACTGAAATTACTTTGTTATTGCGCAAAATTTTAATAGCACCAAAGATATCGGACTAGAATTAGTTCCCTTGTTGATTCTGTATAGACAATCTTCAAAAGAACCGAAGACTTGGCGCACATTGCAGGATTATAAAAGTTTTAGTTATGTTAAAATTATTAATTATAAAAGGTTTGGTTATTATCTTGTTTTCTTCATTAAGACAAAATGATGTCTCAGTAATAAAGCTAAAGTAATAAATAATGCACCTACAAGTACATCAGGGTTAAAATTTGGTAAACAACTGCGGTCAACAAGATAAAAGCAAGTAATTACAGTACTTTGTAAGATAAAATGCTCGGATAAATTAGGTAGGCAAGGTCTTTTGGCTTAGATGAACTGTGTTTTTATGTAGATTAGCTAACAGCACTCCTTAATGCGAACGTTCTTAATACGTACGTAACAAATTATTGGTAATTGAATGGCAATAGCATCAAGCATGCCAAAATATGTTTAGTGACGTGATAAGTAGTGTCGTTATTCAAATTCTAGCTTCCAGACAATGGAATTGCGAAAAAAACACAATAAGAAATGAAGATACGTCAAACCAAAAGCTAGGATGTTAATGAGTGGACTGTGTTTGGAACAATTCTGAGAAGTTAACTCCTTTGACGTTAATTAATTTTAGTGTATAGCGTAAATATGCATGAAATGATCGCAAAGGAATAGCAGCAAAGGAAGGAGAATAGCATTTTTTAATTTCCTTATTAGTCAATTTAATGAAGAAAACTACGTTAGAAAACTACTCCTTATGTTTTGATAGATCCTGAAAACTATCATTTATGTTTGCCGGAGATATTTTGCCATTGTCGGGCCTTATATGATATACTATCTAGATGCAGTTACAATACCTGTATGTTTATAATGTATGGTGATATGTAGGGTAATAACGGTAAGGGTTGCGTTTTGAAGCATCCTGCATTTTTCCTTGCGATATTGATTGGACCCAAAGACGATATCAAAAATCGCAAGTGACCACTATATATTGATTCTAATTTTAGATAAGGTTTTAAAACCGTACTAAGCGAATATAAAAAACTCCAACTAATGTTCACAATTCCTTGCAAAACCGCAACCCTTCGTTTACATGGGTCGCAATTCTTGTTTACTTTGACGATATTTAACTAAAGTCTGATCAAAAAATGTTGGAACACTGAGACAAAACAAAACATGTGAGCTCGTTACAAAAAACACATTTCAGCAAAGTCAGACTTTAGTCAAAATCATCCTTTTAACCCTTTAATTATTATCTTACTATACTATATAAACTTTCTTGCTCAAAAATAATTACGACAATCACTCAGAATCCGCTCAGAGCAGAAACGTCATTTTAACGGTATCAGATAGCCGACAGTGTGGCCAAAAAATTTTCTATTCAAAGTCAGTTCGTAAAGGGAACCGTTTAACCGCTACACCGGTTTGAAAAAAATAAAAAATTTCCATACTGATATTTTTAGGCTCGATCATGTACTACGATGAATGTAAGATGATACTATAGTGTGTTTTAAATTTTTTTGTTAAACCATAAATTTTCATCAGAAATAATCGAACAAGTCTAAACTAGACGCACTAAACTTGTTTATTAATTAATTTATTTATGTTTTAGATTGTTAAAGCTAGAATATTAACTTTATTTTCCTCATGACGTGCAATTTGGACTTAATATGCCGTGAAATCAAAGCAGCCTGGGCCTACAGGTATGTGTACCGTACAGTTGTGTTTTTTGTTGTTGATTCTGTTTCTATTTATGGTTATCAAAAACGGTACGGAACTTTTGTAGTTTAACTTTGGTCATAATATAAACTATAAACTTGAAGTTTTTTGAACAACAGTAGATTCATAGGATTAGAGTTAACATTTGTTGATTAATAACGTAGTTGGATCGAAGTGGAATCTCAAAACTTGACAGCGAAACGCGAACGCATTAGCAGACTCAGGCACAGTTTTTTAAAACCGGGACAATTAAACGTACTACTTTTTTGTGAGTAAGCTAGCTCGAAATACCATGAACTAATTTGCAAAAAGTCGTGGCTGTATATATTTGCTATAGTTTGTCCGTCCTGGCCCATGTATAAACAAGCATAAACTAAAAAAGTCTGACCAAAAAATGTAGGACCCCGAGACAAAATGAAACACGCGATTTCATTACGAAAAGAACAAATTGCAAGCATCAAGAGTTCAGCAAGGAGCCACAAAAATCACGCCACCTGTTTTGTATCAGTGGTTAGCAATTTTTGGTTAGACTTTAATATGTACTATTTTGGTATAACGTTTTGAGTATTCATGTTACTTCTCCAGAATGGTTTTCTCGTAAATGCCCCTTTCACGTCTTCAGCCTTTAATAACAGAAAAGTGGTACATTTAATTTTGAAACATTCTCCACTCATTATGTACTTATAGCTGCGATACTAGGCTCGCTTTTTGTCTGTAGTTCTGATGTGTATTAAATACATAGACGTTTTTTCCGAGAATACCACTTTTTTTGCGGATATGTACGTTTGGTTCAGATGCTAGGCTACGTTTTTTCTCTGTAGGCTAGTTCTACTGTGCGGGAAATACATAGGCGTTTTTTTAGTATACCTACCACCGTTTTTTTGTGGATATTTCTGCTTCCGTTTTATTTGTTCGACCTTCTGTGGCTTCGGAAGTGGTTCTGAAACAATACTTTGACACTCTTTTACTTATGCAACTTTCTTTCTATAATAGCTGCGTCTTTATACTTCTTGTGGAACACTCACATTTTTGCCCCCCGGATTGAAAAAGCATTTGGAACTGTGAATATTTTAGGTTCCCCGATTATCTTCAATTTGCACCAAGCTACAGTAGCCCCTGCAATGGCGAATCGCAATCGGTTTTGGTAATTTTTGTTGTTAAGAAACAGCTTTAAACCAAAACTATGGTTAATTGTTAGCTTGGGGCTCTTGTATTTTCGGTTTTACATTATAAGTCATATTTGCAACACTACTGATTTTTGTGTCCACAAAGGGTCATTATGCCGACGTTTTTTGTCAATACTGACTAAATGTGATTTTTATATCCATCCACAGCGTATTGATATGCACTGATTAAGGACAATCCCTGTATATCAAAAAGTAAAGACTGCTTTTCTACACTTAGCGTTACTAAATATCATACATACATACATACATACATGATATATGTATCATAAATATCGCAAGGTACTTAGTAAATATTATGTTATAATATTAAATTGTAAGATTGCGTCAGCTTAAAACTACAGTCCTTGGTCTGCGAAAAGTATAAAACTTAACGGAGGGACAATGGGACGGGAAAAGTCTATATTAACAAGTCTTTAATGTTAGATTACATACTCATTCAGCAGAAGAGCTTGTTAACTTCAAAATCACCAATTTACCTAAAACCTATCGCCTGACGTAAAATAAGGCATTATAACGCGATTAGCAGGTGATAAAATTTCAAATATACCTGAGCAAATAATTTCATCCGATTCTGTTATAATATTCCTGAGCATTTCTGTAGTTGGTAATAACCCTACAGCTCTTAAGCTAACCTCAGTTTACCTAAACTGTTCAGTTTAGTATTGTGTTCACAGGCAGGTAATAGCAGTTGCTGTAAGCTTGTATGTAGTTCCTTGTTAAGGTATTGGACTTCAAACTTTTTACATTGGCAAACTTAGCCTAATCTGTTTGTCAACACAAGACTTGAAACGGCTAAGGGTCATTGCTGACACTTGAGGGCACAGCCTCAGAACATCAAAGCCCAATCCAGGGTTTATGTCAAGCTTTAGTCTTTAGGTACTGCCGTGTCGTGTGACATTACATAGCAAATAGGTAGCTAAAATAACGCCTAAATAGCACAAATAGCACCATAAAGGCTATAAACGGTATGCTGATTTATTATATTAGTGTTAGCGAAAGTGAACTACAAACACAAGTGGGCCAAATAGTTCAGACGGTAAAGTCGTACGCTGATAGTGATCGTTGCTTCGAATCCCCCATGAGTCATTTTGCTGTTAAAGTTTTGAGCAAGGCGCTATAGTGCATATAGTGCATATACACCGCATACCTTCGATATTGTTTATAGCGCAAATAGCGCAAGTAACACATTAAAAACCTTTGTAGCGCAACTAAAGCTTTGGAAATAGCGCTATAGCGCTTTTCTGTTGCTAAAGGCCTATTCACACGAGGGCGCATGAGCGGGCGCATTGCATGGCGTACGCCATGGCGTACGCCATGGCGCATGAGCGGGCGCATGAGCGGGCGCATGAGAGGGCGCATGAGCGGGCGCATGAGCGGGCGCACACGCACACTTGCCTACTGCATTGTGTGAAATAATGCAGCAGGCTGTGTGAAAATAGAATGTCCCCGCTCACACAATGCACACAACCACCGTGCGCACAATGCACACAATGCAGTAGGCAAGTGTGCGTGTGCGCCCGCTCATGCGCCCTCTCATGCGCCCTCTCATGCGCCCGCTCATGCGCCATGGCGTACCCCATGGCGTACGCCATGCAGCAAAATGAGCCCTGTGTGAATAGGCCTTAACACGCCTTCGCTACCGCCGAGAGGTTGCAAAGCCAGTTAGTTGCATTGGCAAGAGACAGTGTCTGATGTCTCATGTCTCGGGTTGTCATAGGATTCTGGTATATCTCACCATAATTGTCTCTGATGCTAGTCCCCAGAGTTATGCTAATTGAATAGTTTTGGCCATTCTAGCCATTTTTAACTGTAATGAAGTATCTTTATGATGATTCGCAGCCAAATATCTTGCTAGCCATCTAATTGTAGCTACAGACGGTCAAATGTCAAAGAAATTTGAAAGCACAACAAGACAGGCTATAATTCTGCGCTTATATGAAACACAGATTTGACACAACTGATTTCGTAGTATTTATAGTTTCATGTTATTCATTTATAAGAACATATAAGTAACAAGTATAATAACATATATAAGCAATACGTATAATAACATATACATATTTATATGTATTTAAAGCTTTATATGTTATAATTTTAAGACTTGCATAAGTTCTTTTACACATTTTAACCCTGCATACCCGGTAAATAGTAGAGTTGAATTTAAAACACTTCACTTGTGTTTGAAACTACAGATGCATAATGTAGCTTTATGCTTTAGGTCTTTTAAGTTTAGCGGACGGTAGATTGACTTTCACTGTGTTTGCTAAAAATACAGAGAAATTCTATATTTTGTTTTTACCGCCAAACGACAGTTATCACTTGCAAACCAGACATCAAAGTTGCCAATTAACTTAATGCTCTTGAGGGACTAGTTTTACGGAAAAACTAAGAAAGGTCTTATCTGAAGTTTTCCAACAAAGTTTTTTTCTAAAACGTCTCCGATCTTTTTCTGAAATAGTTGCGCCACTCTGTATGTCTAATCTTTCGTTAAGGTGTGGATATTGTTTAAACTTTTTTCGTGAAACTATTTGTTTTATCCTTGATATTCGAATGGTAGCTTAATGTATATATTTTTAAGCGGCCCCTTTAGGCCCCATATACCGGATCCTAAAAAAACTCAAATGGGGACCCTTGTGTACAATTTCACGGAAAATTTTCAAAGATCTGCCACTGGAGCAGTGGTCAGTGCTCTTGACTCTGAATCAAGTGGTCCCAGTTCGAATCTGGACTAACCACAGTTTTTGAATACTTAAGTGCAAATAGTTTCTTTTGTTACTTTCGTTAACATTGAAACATGTTTATAATTCCGCAAATTTTGCAGTATGGGACAATTTGATCTTCTAACGGTGGACAAAATCAGATTAACTTAAGTCTGATCTGGATCGAATGTCCAGTTAAGTCGATTTAGTTAAATCTCAGCTAAATCACAGCTAAACTACAGTTTTCAACTAAAACTTAAGCGCCAACTGCGCTAATCTTCACTGGGGCAGCGGACTTAAACCTATTTAAGAAATTTAAGCCTGAGCTAAATCGGTTTAGCTAGTCGTCAGTTAATCCGATTTGGTGCAGTCCACCGTAAGTTGATTTGAGGCACGCAGACATGATTTTAATTTTTAATCTAAAAATAGTAGTCACGTGAAAACGCTGCTACATCCTGTGAAACGTTAATGATCCCATCTCACAGTGTAAAGTCCGCTTTATTTTGTCCTTAAGGACATAGGGACAGGAACAAGAGCAAATGTCGGTCAGTTGCTGTTTCAGAATTGACAGAAGCGTTTCAGCTAAATTTTTGTATACGGTCTAGGAGTGACCTCAGCCTTTCCGCATGCGAGAAGGTGGCTTATTGGCCGAGTTGATCTCGTGGTATAGCTTAAGGACAAAGCCACATGGACAAGGACAAGGATTAACAACATTTTAATGCAATGATTGTGTTTATGACAAGGCATTAACATAATTCACTTATTTTTTACTAAATTGAAAAAACCTACTTTCACAATAACAAAAAAAGTTTTATGCCTCTATATTTTCGTTTTTTTTTTCAAAATTGAGCATCCCTTTAATTACATTGATGAATGCTATAATGCAATAATGTGACATTTATTAAGTTATTATTACGTAATTACAATGGGTTGGTTGAACATAAAAGTACCCTGAAGCTAGCTGGGCGCAGCTTTTGTGCTAAGAATCCACCTAAAGCCTTCCGGGTTGGAAGTTTCCCTTCGTAATTGAATTTCACAAATTGAGTTGTGTCTTTTTCGAATAGAAAACTTTATCGAGGAGTCATAAAAACTGTTCAACAAACAACTTTATGTAGGTATTTGATTTGTAAATCTGCCTAGAATCTCTAGTTCTCCCTTGAAAGTTTTTCAGTATTTCTAGGTGTTTTCAACTTTGGAAGTGATGTTTTGACAGACAAGTTTTTTTGCTATTGTGAAGAAGTTGTGACAGTTTTGTTTGAGTTTTGTTCTCATCAGCTTCGTTTTCATGTTTTTGACTGTTTGAAACTTCTAGCCAGCATAGTGGACTCCAGGGAAACGCAATTTCTACGGTTTCGTTAACCCGGAGTATCTCGCGTCGACGTCAAGAATACTAATCACTACACCACAGCCACCAAGTCTCGTAGGCTGTAATTCTCATTTACAATACCGCCACTATTCGTTATTCAAGTTTGTCTGTTTGTCTGATTTTGAGGAAAGGATAACTTTATTGCCGCTGAGCCATGAGTTTTTGGAATTCGTAAACATAGATCCACGGGAGCAATCGGGGGGGGGGGGGGGGGTGGCCGACACTAGGTGGCGGGGGGTGGTCCTGTTTTTTTTCCGGCGACAGATGGAACATTTTCGCAGGTTTCTGATTTGTAACTCATTTTTGGGGCACTTTTGGGCCACGCTTGGAAAGTGTTCGCGATTTTTAGATTTTTTAGTACCTAAATTTTGGTACAAAGGGGGTGGAGGATTGAGGGGTTGTAGCTGCTGTTTGAGGAGGGAGGTGCCGATCCCTCTGATGAGGGGTGGTACCCCCTATCTTCCCCCCCCCCTTTGTGCATCTATTCGTAAATCAAACCCCAATTTAGAATGCCAACACAGCTTCAGCACTTTTTCTGAAACCCATACCTAAAACCTAAACCAAAGCAGACTTCCACAGTGGTTCTGACAGAAGTGGGTTAGCTTCCTTAAAATGCCTTGGTATTTGCTTTTCGCTTGAGTGACGGCATGTTGACATAAGCTCCCTTAGTTTGCTGCTAATATCTAGGGATAAGCTGGCTTTAAGAACAGCTCCGTAGAAAGAGCTCTAAGGGGCACTTTGGCAGACTTTTTTGTTTTTACTGCTTTTTTTATGCTCAAGTTTTGGTAGATTTTGGTGCTTAAGGTGCTGGTAATGTTTTTGCCGTTTATCATTTTTGAAGAACTCAGTCTGTTTTTTTTATTAAAGTGAACAAAAAAATTACAATTTTTAACCTTGTTTTCCCTGGATAACGGTTTTGAGTTTCAAATAAACACGAAAAAAATTTAAAAATTTAGAATAACCTAGGTAGTTGAGTAGGATACGCGGTGTAGTTCATTTTTAGCAACGTTAAAAACAGACGCCGGGGAAGGAACCTTACCCTATTTGGGGGTAAGCATGGGCACGGTTAATAAAATCATTAACCGGTTAACCGGTATTTCGGTTAACGCACTAACCGGTTAACCGGTTAACCGACGGTTAACCGGTTAACCGACGGTTAACCGATAATCGGTTAACCGGTTACCCGGATAACCGATAATTATTCAAATTTAACTACTGTTAACTTTATGGCTATTGGTTATGCGATGGCCATTTCTACATATAAATTTAGTACGACTAAATTGGTGACCATAAGGCATGAATGAAACGTGGTATCTCTGTATTGTGAAAGAACAAATGGTCAAAATTAAACGTTGACCGCTTCTGGAACGGTTAACCGGTTAACCGATTAAGCGATTTTTTTCGGTTAGCCGGTTAACCGATCGATTTAGGTTAACGGTTCGGTTAATTGTTCTAACCGGTTAACCGAAAAATTTTCGGTTAACCGGTTAACCGTCGGTTAACCGATAACCGTGCCCATGCCTATTTGGGGGCTACTTGTTATATTCTTCTTAACCGGCTTAAATATTATCATCATTAATATTAGGTAAATCCTGCTACCAAATTTCAGCATGCTACTTTTAAGGTGGTAGTTTCGTATGTGCAGTTTTTATCGCGATTCGCTCTAACCAACAGCTAACTTTATGAAATTTGGCACACATATGAGGCACTTTTAGGCAAACATATGGGCAAATTATTTGTTCTTCATAATCAGTTACACTATTATCGTTGATAACAAAAAAAGTAGTGTTTTTGACATTTTTTGGCTATTTTTACAATATTTCGTAATTTTTAAATAACTTTTTCTCAAAAACAGTATTGATTTTCACTAAATTAAAAAAATGAAATACAGATATTTCATCTTAAGATCAGTTTGGAACGTTAAAAGGCAAATTTAACTGCAACTCTTTTTAGGAAATTGACACTTTCTCAATTTAACTCCGATTTTTACTTTAAAATGATGTGATATAAGGTTTTAACTACGCATATCTTCAAAACTCGGCACCAAACTAGATAAAGTTGTACTACGGTGTTGTGATCAGAAATTCATGTTACCAACTGTTATATAACCAGGGTTATGAGCTCTGAAGTGTATCGCCCTCTCCCATTTTTGACAAAAAAACACTGGAAAATCCGTGACAAGACGTGATGTTTTATATTCGTTTTACCTTGCTTCCGTATTGTCGTTTGAATGTATTAGCGGTCATATTGGAAGACGTAGTATTTTAAAGATTAGGGTTGTCAAATGAACATATGAAAATACGCGTCTGAAAAATAAGTCATGTACTCGAAAGTGTCAATTTGCTGATTTATGTGTGCAGTTTATATTCATAATATATTTAACCAAAATGAAGAAAACTAAAATGTATAAGATTCCTTTTTTTGCAATTATTGATACGCATTGTACTTTTTGTTTTCTCAAGCCATAAAGTTTTACGAAATTCAAAAAAGTTCTGTTTTGAAGCTTTAAGTTCTGATTTAAAGTACTGAAGCAACTTGAAAACTTATCCAAATGAAACTATGCATGTATTGAGACACCTACCAGTAAATTTAGACTAAATTGGAATTAAACGTTATCAAGTCATATTCTTTCTGTAGTCAAACATAGCGCAAAAACATGAAAGAATGCAAAATTTGAGGTTTTTCACAGCCACTTTTGGATAAACTGTCGAAATTGTCAACAAAACAAATACATGAGCTTACGGTACCATTTTTGGTCATTAAAATGCAAAAAACCGCTAACAAATAGCTTCTAAACAGCTCATCAAAAAAAGCTGCACATTCAAAACGGCCACTTTAAATAGAATGGAATGAAAGTATTCATTTAAATTGTTAAAGCTTTCATTAGCTGAGAATCAAAACAAAGTGGAACCATTTATATGAAACAGGATTTTGAACAAAAATTAGTGACTGATGCGATTTACAGACTCTGACAATGGGCTGATAAGGGGTATTATGGACCCAAGATGACATGCTCTGGAACAAAGAGATTGTGTTAAAAATTAAATTTATTGAAAATCTGTTCCATTGACTTTTCGACAGCAAACTAAAATCTAGCGTCTAGGGAACGCCGGTCCTATTTTGTCTAATTCCAGAAAAGTCTGATTTGTGAGTTCATTGTTTTCATGAGGTGTTTTTTATAGGTGGTATAGTTCATAATTTTGTTTTTATCAATCTACACGCATGCGCTTGCGCTAGCAGTTTTTCATGGAATGTTATCTAAAACTGACGTTGTTCGTTAACACAATTTTTGAGGCAAGTTTGTCACATTACTGGGGAATGTCTTGAACTGGTTCTAGCTTCTTTCAACAGTCACCGTACCACTTGGGGTGAGATTCTGTGTCGGAGGATGACATGCTACCCTTTAAGTACTGTTTATACTGTTTGTTGAGTAGAAACTTGAACTTGAATACGGGTGTGTTTAACTGATATGGGAATTTATAATCCTGCAACCAACATTCCATATGTATTATCAAGATTTTTTTTTCTTCACC
>JASANF010011055.1:0-19113 GCA_030248245.1 Trissonchulus sp. WLG1_4
TATATGGAAGTAATGCCTCCTTACCTCGAGAAGTCGATCTTGTCTCACCAAATACCAAGTACATGAATGAACTAGAATACGCTATTTGGCTGACAATTGCTTTAAAGCAAGCATATGAGCGTGCTAGACAATTAATTAGTTAGACCAAACAAGGCAGAAGCTACAACGCGATAAATCTAAGTTTCAAACTGTAAAACTTAATGACCTTGTTATGCTCAGTAAACCTTCAACAAAAAACAGAATTTAGCTGCTAATCAGTGGTACGGCCCAGCGAAGATCACCAAGTTGACAGACCAAACAGCATACGTAGAAGAACACCAGGTTACCTTTTCTTAATTTTCGCTCCCAATGGGTTTCTACCCAAAGACTAAAGGCCAGTTTACACGACCAAATTTGCACCAAACCTACGCCAAACCAAACTTGCTCCAAACTGAAGGTTGGTCCAAATTCCCACCAAACTTTGCATTCACACGACCAAACAATCACCAAACCAAACTGCCCCAAACTCAAAGCAAATTGACACCAAACAGCCAATAAGAAGCCACCACAGCAACAAGCGCGCATTTAAACTTTTAGTTTAAATTCGAGTTTTGTAAAAGTAAAGCACAATTTTTGTGTTTAAATATAAATAAACGTTATAACTTTGAGAATGATAGTTTATTCGGGCTTATATTGTTGTTTATAACCACAACACACCATTCATACATACTTTTAACACGAGGGTTAGTTTTGTAAGCTCTTGTACCTACAATTCTATTGTCCTTGTACTAAGTTAGACAAAAATATTGGCGATTTTTAAAAATTTTGGCCCAAATTCAGGTTGAGTATAAATTTGATCTGTAGAAATACCTTGATATACCTGGATTTGTAGGGTTTCCCCCCCACAGCTTAGGCTCATGCCTTCATTCGTGTAGAGAATATATATCCCTTATAACTGTAGTTTTTTTCAGGAATGGTCTCAGCAAGTCCGAGGACGCGATAGAACCCGGTACCGGTTTAGCAAAACCACTTGTGCGAAATCCACCCAAGGTTTTCTGCTTTTTTTCGTATATTTATGTTTTCTGCGCTGAACGCTGAACAGTTTCTGTAAAACTCATTAAGCAGATATCGACTGCATGGTACTTTTATAACTTATTATCAGACTATTATTGTCTATAAAATTCACTCATCAATTGGAACATACCTGTATACTGAGGAAAAATGGTTTTTTGTAGTAATTTGAATCTTTGACTTGGCACAAAAATTCGTGTTTTTGGTATAAATTAATCAGCGCAATCTCATTATTAATGCCCCACAGATTTTTCTCAGCAGCCATTGTGTTACAAAAAAACTCAGCAGTAAAAATCAATATCGTAGGCAGACGACGCTTGTGCATATAAACAATGCTGGGAAAATGTTGCTGTGCAGTTGAATACTTAAATTTGATTGGCTGTTTGGTCAAACCACAAAACCACGTTTGGTGGTTCACCAAACTAGAGTCGGCCGTTTGGTTGAGTTTGGAGTGAGTTTGGAGCATGTTTGGTGTGTATTCACACGACCAAACTCACACCAAACTTACACCAAACTCGAGTTTGGAGCAGGTTTGGTTTGGCGTGAGTTTGGTGCAAGTTTGGTCGTGTAAACTGGCCTTAAAAGTGTTTAAAAGTCTGCCTACTCATGTCCCTTGAAAAAAAGTATAAAAAGCCATAACAAAAATTGTAAGGACTAGAAGCAGAAGCCGACTCCGAATAGTATAAATTCTCATACGAACGGAAAGTTCTTTTATATCATGTCAAGTCCATAAATACTACTTAATAGGTAGTGGAAAAAAGTCCCAAAAGTCCAAAACTTAAAGAGGTCCGATGCTTAACTGATATTTAGTCCTGTGCGTGTACTTTAGTACCCCCCTGTACAGCACAGAATTTGTAATAGTCGAAGTTTTTTGCATGAATTCATTTTTTGTCTTTGTATATGCCTTGAGTTTATTTGATTTCAGGCATGGCAACCAAAAGTCGATTTTGGCGAAGATCGCCACCCAATTTTCTACAACTCAAGACGACATTTTGAACACGATTCAAGACCTACCAATTAATGAGTCCATAAAAACAGACCTGAAAATCAAACAAATCCAGCTGAATAATGCCTTTCGCGAACAGCAATGTGTCGTCTTAATCATGCACTACGCCATGATAACGGCAAAAATTAAGCCGCCAATCATTCCGGATTCACTTTTATATGCAACACCGGAGTCCATGCTGGGTTTCACCAAACCAGCGGTCATTACTACAATCAACAACCTGCATGATTGTTTCCTCCTGCTGAAGCAAGATGCAGCCATGATGGAAGACCTCACTGGTATCCTCAATCAGAAGACCTATTCCGAACTCTGCCCACCACAGAGTGCCCTCCGCGTGCACTCGCTCTGCGTGGCCAGGTAAAGTAGCGAAGATCACTACAAACGTGCTCTAGTCCTGGAAAACAACTTGAAAGAACAAATCAAAATGCTGCTTATTGACACATAAGAGGTAAATGATGTTGACACCAGCGATACATTGCCGCTCGATGCAAAACGACATCCCATCCTGAGCTCCCTAGCATTAGCCCATCACTGTCGGCTGGACAACGTGAGAGGACTCCCTGCAGGATTTCATGATGAATTCCTAGTGACGAGCCCACCACCTGGAAACGATGAAGCCAGCAGTACCCCAGCAAAACAACAGGAAGATGTGACGACATGGTGAGCACAGTGGAAGAAGAAAATTCACAGGCCCAAGAAGAAAACGATGTAGAAGAGCACCTAGCAGCTGCTGCAGACATCACCACCAGCAGTTCAACTCATCAAACCAGTATGACCCTGATGAGCGCTTCACCGATGTCACCGCTTGCTCCAACCCGGCTGGAGATTGGAGTAATCAAGTTTTTACATCCGATATGGGCCATCCCATATTTGCTACTGCTATCAATTTCGGAAATGTACCACTCAGTTAACCGCCAAGCAGCATGAAGTTTGGTTGTCATATATGATGAAGACGTGGTCGAAGCCGTACGCCGATACCTGGCTGAAAAATCAAGATCATCTTTTGCCTGCGGTTTTTTGTCAACCAAGCTACGACCTATCGTCAAGTTCATTGTCCATCAGTGCCTGCTCAAGTCCGGATCATTTCGTAAAGAATTTGAAAATGTATCAGCTTGTACGAGTGAATTTGCGCATGCCCCGGGTTGCTTTCACCAGCTGGCAGAGGAACTTCACCATTGTGACCTAGATCTCAGCGGGCTATTAGCAGCCTGACCAATGGTCTCCGTTGGTACTGACTAAATCCCAAGACTCCTGCCGTTCACGACCGAATCCACGGATCAATTGCTGATTATTGCCGACACGTCAATGGCTGGTCGTATCCGTTTAGAAACACCAACTCAGAAGTCATTAAAGTCCAACGGCTCCAGTTTGTCGCAGAAGTTTCGAGTAAGTCCTTAGTACATTTCCTGACGACACTACCAAAACAGTTCCGGTTTATAGTCGTGATCCTCATCCTAGACCCCGAAGATGTATCCAACAGCCCGAACTCAGCAGATCTGCATCATCGATGGTTCATCAGAGTGCTAACTGCCGTGTACAGCAACTATGCGGCTCGCACATTCATCACCGACTGTCCACCACGAACCAACGGTTTCCAGCTCCTGGTCCCGCACAATTCTTCACACCGCCAGCGATTTCTCATCAACAACGGTGATCCCCTTAAGAAGTATTGACGAGCCCCATATAATGATCAACTCGCACAATGGAGTGACATTTGCAGCCAAAGGCGTCTTACGCCTGATGAGAACATTACTCGAATACATCCCGCAGTTCCGACTTTTATTTGGACAATGAATTCAAACTAATGTCACACAATTTTATTTTGCTATAAGTCCTTAGTATGTTACCGACATGCAAACATTAAATAACTAATTTGCCATATATGTTTTGCGTGGGCGCAAAGATTCTTTGAGGGAAGCATAGTATCACAGTCTATATACGTACAAAAGTCCCCGGAAAGTAAATGTAATTTATTTTCATAATTATAATTTATTCTCATATTTAAAACAAAATAGTAATGTTTTGGTGATAATAATTGTCAATCTTCTTTCTGATGCTTTTTCTAAAACATTTCATGAGCTGTAAAAACATAATTCTAAATAACAGCCGGCGTCTGTCTGGCTTTCTATAACGTGAGCTAGCAGTTTTAAGCTATTCACACAATTTTTCGGAAGTATTTTTTGGTAGTTATTTCTAGTGCAAAATAACTGGTGTTCGGCTAAGTTCTACTGCAACACTTTGATAACACTTTTGGAGTTGGACATATCACAAGCCTTGGCTTTAACACTTGGAACTTAGAAGTCGTCAACGGCAGAGGATCTTTGTGACTACTGCGTCTTCCACCTTCTGATAATCTTTATATTGATCGTAAGTCCGGTGTAAAAGTCCGTTATCTGCAATAAATAATAACAAGTCAAGTCAAACGGTGCTGAGTGTTTATAGGCCTACCTTGTGTTAGGTGATATCTAGGTCAAGTTAGCCCAAGGTTGGTGACAATGTCCCCCTATAAAAAAATTGAAGTGTGAAGCTTACATATATTTTGGTTAAAGAATGTATATAAACTTTTTGTGAAAAATTACAATCCCGCACCAGCAGCTGGAAATTATGGCCAAGGGGGCGTCATAAACATAAAACTTCAGAATCCTAAATAATAGATTATTAAATATAAATATTGCATTTTCAGCAATATCAACATTAGTTATACAATAATTAATTTAAAATTAATAAAATTTCATTACGCGGTTTTTATCAAGTTTTAGTCAACTTTTAAAACTATGCCCCCCAGAAACAAAAACTTTAACACACAAATCATGCAAACAGCAGGCGGCGGCAGGAAATCCAATTCTTGTTCAAGAGCCGTTGAAATCTGTATATAGGTGATGTAATTTCAACTCATTTCTTGAATTTGGAAAGGTGATATCTCCTAATCTAGCCTGGAGTTTTTACAACGTCATTGTTGTACTTGAGAGATAAAGACGAGACTTTGGGATTGTGGTGTAGTGGTTAGCATTCTCGATGTCAAAACGAGCGCCTGTGTCAGGTATGTCTATATTTCTAAACTAGGGCAATCAAATTTTTTCCATTATAACGAAGCAATACAGATACAATTCATCAATATTTTGTGATAAATATAATCATATTTTTATAAAATGCATAAGTGCCTATTCACACGAGGGCGCACGAGCGACCGCCTGACTCATTCTATAAATCAAACGTTCACACATGCACATTGCCTGCTGCATTGTGTGAAAAAGGCAACAAACAGTGTAAAAAATTGAATGCGCCCGCTACTGCTTCATGGCGTGCGCCATGTATTCAATGTAACAATCGTTTATTAGTTATACCCTTAATTTTTGTAGTTTCTGCAACAAAGTTCTCGGCAAAAAGTAGATAAACTGTGCACAAGTGGTTGATATTAGAATCTAATAGTTTTTACTTTTTATAATAGAACACTTATGTCAAATAATTATTTAGACTTTAAAGAACATTGATAAGTTCCACTTCAAATGTATCAACAACTACTATGACTCATGCATTAAATGCATGAAGTAGACAGTACAAGCAAGCTCTATATACATTGAGCGAAAGTACATCCCAGTCAACGAAAACTTTTTCTTATGTTTTCCATCTTTTTATGAGAGATGTTTGTGACTTAGCTTTGGAAAACTAATTATTATCAGTTACTGTTGAGTTGATGAAAAGGTAATCTAGTTATTCCACCTGAAGGCAGAATTATTAGAATCATAATTTTATATGAAACACATGGAAGGCATTTCAATACGTCTGCGATGCCCTATGTTTTTACGCGGCGGCTTCAGCCGCCGCGTATATACTATAGTGCAAACGTCTCGTATAAATACCACGTAGATCCAACTTTTCTTGCGTAAACTAGCTGCTAGGTCACTAAAAGACACAGTTTGTGTAGGCGTGTGTGGCAGATCAGGTACGTACGTGCGTAGCTAGCGTTCAACAAGCAAATGCTCTCATTACAGTTCTCATTCCGCTAACGTTGGCTGAACTAATCATGTTACAACAATTGTAGATTAGCGCATCTGAGAAATGACACAATGCGCTGTACCAGGTCGTTGCCAATTGCGGTTAGCTGCGACTATGCAACGGCGCGGCTATGGATGTCACTGGTGGGCACTATGGCTCTTCGGACGTTTTTGAAAAAAGCGTTTATTTAATGACCTGCCTGTTTTTTTAATTTAAAAAAGTTTTACTGATTATTCAAATTTCTGTGTTGACTCATGTTGTTCACCATTTGGACATGAAACGATTTACTGTTTCGTTAGACGGAAATGACAAAGATAGCTATGTTTAACTAGACAAAGATATTTCGCCAAGTCATATGTAGATATTATGAATATATACTGCTTCAAGTTTTCATTGTCAACATTTCATTTTTTATTGTTGACATTACAGTCGTTTTCAAATGAAAATGGATTTGCCCGACGCCATTTCATCATCCGACGCGTCGGATTGCAGCATCCGTCGCGTCGGATGACATCATCCGACGCGTCGGGTTTCATCACCGAGGCCGTCGGATGACATCATCCGACGGGCCTGGCTGGGCGTCGGATTGCATCATAGAGCTGGAAATTGGAGAGCTTGCAGGAAAAATTTATGAGGGTGACTCCTCAAAGAGTTATGCAAAATTTTTAGTTTATTTTTATATGTTGATTAATAGATGTTTACATAAAGTAAAAGGTAAATTTACCCACTGAATTCAGATTTTTATTAGTTAAAGGAGCTAAACAATAAAATAATAACAATAAATTACTATTCATAATTTACACCAAAGCAGCCACCCCTATTCAAAACTCTAGACCTGAACTTTGACAGCTAATTAATTAATTACTGGCTGGCAAAACTCTAGGCGTCGGATTGCATAACCGAGGGTGTCGGATGACATCACCCGACGCGTCAGATGACATCATCCGACGCGTCGAATTTCATCACTAATTCCGACGCCAAGAATCCATTTTTATTTGAAACCGACTGTAGCAGACAAGTTTTAGTAGCTGATTTTGGTACTGAATTTCTAGCACAAACTGTATCAAGTTTGCGGACAACAAATTGGTTACTGAGAGAGCAGGTAATACACTCGGCGAGACTGTATTTAAGCTTAAAATTAACTGACGACATATAAGTTGACCTGAATAAATGTTTTGGGCAATTAATGATTTTCAACGTTGCTAGCTTGAAATATGAATTAAGACTGATTCTAACATGCTTGGTTAAAAATGTTGGCTTTGAAAAAAATTGGACGCCGCGTTTTATATTCGATGAATATCCTCAGCACTGCAAGAAAGTCTAGACGAAATCTATCTACAGTTTAACTTTACTCGCAAAACGTGCTTGTTCGCAGTGCTGGCTTATTGCAGTTAGCGTTTTTTAACCGTGGGGGCCACGAACGCCAACAATCAATCGTTTAGACGTAAATTCCGTTTCAAACAAAATGAATTAAAACAACTAGTACAAGACTAAAACGTTTTCCATTCGAAAAATTGTGTCCCTTCTGCGGCTCTTTTTTTAGTTTAAACTACACATGCCCCCTTTCGGCCGTATATAAAATTCATTGTTTTGTCTAGCAGCTGTCTGATTGGCTGTTGGCAGTTAGCCATTGCTAGTCAGCGTTTCATTAGATAATAACAGTTCCTACTTCCGCAATCGTAGGCACTTATGGCAATTGCTATTTAAACACAAAATGAGGTGATCTATTTTACAAAAAATTAGAAGAATGAAAAATAACACTGGAAAAGTCTTTTTTAATTTAAATCTTAAAAATCGAATGCGCCCGCTAATGCTGCATGGCGGTGCTCCCGTGCTTCATGTATTTAATGTAACAGGCGTTTATAAATTATACCCCTAACCCTTTCATGCTGGGATGCTATTATAACCCTGGGAACCTTAGGCACCATGTCATTTTGAGCACGAGGCGCAAAACTATCTATTATTTCCAACAATTCCAACAATTTTTTTTCAACAAGTTATTTTTTATTTCCGTGCCCCATGGGTGCTGATTATTTGCGGCAATAAAAACACTGTTTGAACTGCCTAGCTCTACAGAGACAGCGAATGCACTTAGTGTGATCAAACTTTGCTTTTGCTTCTTATGTCGTACATGCTGAAATGAAATTTGTGACGCCGTTAAATATATTTACTCTTGTTTAATCAGTAAACAGCAGTGAATAAACTTTCAAATGAGTGGTAGTTTATTAAACAAGCTAAGTTTTCGGCAAAAGTATTTAGTAAGTATCAAGCATAAACTTTTAAGTACATTGGCCAAAGGCCATCGTAAACCTGTTGGGCCAGCAAAATTGTAATTTTTACTTATATATTTCCCACAAAAAGCGTCTCTTTTTGCAGCTATTTGAACTGCAAATCTAAATCAAAAGCTTTCGGCAGTTGGGACTTGGAAAGTACTTATTGAGTTATTATTAATCACTGAAATTCAATGATTTCTGTTTGCTGTTTATGTTTACTGATGAAATGTTGGATTCCGTAATTTTAACTGGGTTTTTGGTGCCGTGATGATTTGAAACCAAGCAGTACTGTCACGTTTATGACTTCTAGTGAAGCATCAAAACTTTAGGAATCCCAGTGGTTAGTTTGTTAGGTTTGCAACCAGAAGGTGACATCGTCGATTCCTAGTGGATCACTTTTTGTCAAACTTTTGCATTTTCAATTTATCTTCTCAGCAACCACAAAAGCAGCAAATCACCGAATATAACAGGCATTCTAATTGTGACAGACGCAAAAATATGATGAAAGAAGTGATGAAGAAGAACACACTCCGCACATTGACACTTTAACGCTAGAACTGTGTTAAGATACCAGAATCAAAATTAGAGACCTGTTGGGCTGTGGCCCAACAGAAAAAAATGAATACAATTATTAAGATTGTAAATATATTTATTTATTGTGTATTATTAATATACTTATACTATCCTATTCATAATGATAATGAACATGTCAACTCCATTTTGAAGTATCAGTTAAAACCATGTGTGGCATTATGACGTTTAGCTTTGGAATCTCGTGCAGTGGCTTGGTTCCAAAGTTATACGCTACGTAAAATGGAGTTATTTGCCTGTTGCTACGAGCAACGTTTAAACATTGTTACACAAAACTCTTCACTTTTCATCTGTTTCATCAAAGTGTCTAAAAGAAGCGTTAATGCTTCATACTGCACTGTTAAGCTGTGACTTTGTGTTTAAAAGGGCGTAAAATGGTGTTATTTTTCATCCGCAGAATCCTCCGCGACAGGCCATTTGTAGTTAGTTATTTCTGGAGGTTAACCACAAAAATGACCACAGCTTAGGCTAGGAACATCGTAGAAAGATGAAAATTGTGTCATTGGATAGACAATTTTTAGCCCTTTCGAATGACATATCACATGATTTCGCAACTTCCTGAAAATAAGTCCAAATTTCACTTTCTGAAATTTGACGTACGTTAAACGTCACGTCACAGTGTTATGTGACCCATCATTTGAAAGCTCTAACGATTTCCTCACAAATGACGTTAAAATTATTATTGTACCACTACCGTATCAAAAGTTATGTTCCCCTCAAAAGTTTTCATAAAAGGGGCTGATTGTACAGGTCACACCATGAGTGATCAAATCTCTGAGCAATTGAATTTAGGCAAAAATTTGAAAAATTTTTGTTCATTTTTTAATAATGTAACATAAAGCAGACTAAACTAAGATAAATACGATATAGTTTAACTAGTCTAAACTAGACGCACTAGTCTTGTTATAAATAATTACTTAAAGTAATAATTAATACAAGAATATAAAATTTATATATATATTTGTTTATGAAGAATATAAATAAAAATATTACATAGGTGTATATTATATATAAAAATCATTTATATAGTTCATTTTATAAAACATAAAAAAGTATATGAAATATATTTATGTGATCATTTTGGCCAGTTATGTCGGCCCATTAAGATAAAGCAACTTGTTTTTAGTATCCGTAGACGAGTCTTTCAGGAGCACAGGCCTCCTGTGATGCTAATATGGAACTGTACTATTGAATTGTACTAATTGTGTTTGGAATGTACAGAAATACCATTTGGAGCGGACAAACTAAGCACTAGGTTATGACTAGTATCAGACATCTTCTTCTTTAGTTAACTGATCACTCACTTTAAGATACCCATAAGCAAACCTACCAAAGCTGAAGTAATAAAATGTTGTTGTCTTGCTGTTGTTGTTTATTCGTCACGGCTGTTTTCATTTTGATATAGGCCTTGGTTTTAATAGCTAGTAGCAAGTTAATGACTACTTCCAATTGATGACCAATGTTGTTTTGGTTCGTGCTCCATGGCGTGCGCCATGTATTTAAAATGTAACAGGCGTTTATAAGGTATACCCTTAATTTTTGTAGTTTTTGCAACAAAGTTCTCGGCAAAGTGTAAATAAACTGTGCCCGAGTGGTTGGTATCAGAATTTAATAGTTTTAACTATTTATCATGGAATACTTTTTGTTGAATTTACTAATTATTTAGACTTTAAAAAACATAGACAAGTTTAACATCAAATGTATCAAAAACTACTAAGTTGACAAAAATTAGCAGTCAAGTCTAAAAATTGTCTTTACTTTTGATTACCAAATTAATGGCCGAATTTCTCTTCAAAAAGCAACAAGCAACTTTGTTTTAAAAGATAAGTTTCGTTTTTCTGAGACCACTTATAAATATGCAACATTTCAATGACTCAATCACAAGGTATGAAGAAGTACAAGGAACAAGGAAGCAGTATATATACATCGAGGGAAAGTACAACCCTCACATTGAAAACTTTTTCATATATTTTCCATCATTCCATGAGAAACGTCGATGACTTAGCGTTTGAAAATAATTATTATCAGTTACTGTTAAGCTTAAAACAATCATTGGCTGCGTGATTGGTTAGTTTAACTGGTAAAAGGCGAAGGTAAAGTTAAAATTGGAACAAGGCTAGTCTCAAAATTCTTAAAAAGCCAAATGATTATCGTCTACTGTAACAAAAATATACTCACATTTATAAATAGAAATTTAACGTTAACCATAGCTATAGTATTGGCTTAAGTTATTGTCTGATAATACATTAGCTTTACCTTTGCCAGTGCGCAAGGGCAGCCTAGCTTAACCCTTGAGTAACTTTGAAAATACGGTCCCCGAGTTTTTTTATATTATCACCATAGCAAATTAAGTAACAAATTACTCATCGAAATCAAGTAACTGTTTCCGTTTCCATGTTGTTTTGTTCTTTCTTTTTTGGAAGATAAAACATGAGTTTCATAAACAGTTGAGGAATAGTAGCGATGCTGATTCCAAGCCAGAGTCCAATCACACCACCGATATCTGTAAAAAAAGTTCGCAAAAAACAGTCAAAAAAGTGATAACTTAACTTAAAAACTTAAAAAAGTGATAACTGGGAAACATTCAAAGTTCTGTAGCACGAAACATGCATACTCAAAGCAAGTACGTTGATCCTGTTTGCTCAGTTTTACAAGTCTTATAAGCTAACAATTGTAAGTGCGGAATCCGATGATTCGTTTCGAATTCTTCATATAAATTCATTACAAATACAAAAATTTAGAACATACAACTGTTACAATTGTAAGACTTGTAAAACAGAGCAACAGGTCATTGGCCGAAGTGCCATTTTGACTGCGTACTAACTTTACGGCTTAAGCTTAGGGCAAACCTAACCGTAAGTGTGACGGTGTGTCTTTAAGCAAAAAGTTTAATCAGCTGCTGCAGAAAAGTTATTAAAGCCAATTTTCGGTGTGTGAAATAAGCTAGCAAATATCTATAACTAAATGGACAAAAAAATAGTTATTGCATGTACGGCAGATCTTGTGTATGTACGGTGTGAAATTATACAATCCCGATAGGTTCTAAAATTATTAACAACGGCTAATCATCAGTCCAGTAGATCAACGGTAGAGTGCTAGTCTGCAAATTCAGAGATGGGTGGTTCGAATCTCCCCTGGGGTCGTTCTGATGTTGATGCTGTCTTTCTTTCAGTAAGAATCTGCCCTTTCTTTTTTTGACACTGGCTTACGGACAACCACACAAATCAAGCAGTACAGTAGAGATGAGCTTTACGGCCCTGAGGCTTACGAGAGTAGAGATGAGCTTTACGGCCCTTTACCGGCAGAACTTTGAATCAGGGCCGGGCCGGGCCGGGCCGTGGAAATTTCGCATCAGGGCCGGGCCGGGCCGGGCCGCTATGCCATCAGGGCCTCAGGGCCGGCCCGGCCCTGATTTTGGCCCGGCCCGGCCCTGATTTCAACCCTGTCCTGACTGTTGTCAGAAGCAATCACGTACGTATGTATGTACGCTAACGGCACAGCCTGCGTAGCAGCCTGTCGTGTGGTGTGTTCCTAGTGTGTGTCGCTGTGGCATCTTTTCCAATGCTGCTGTGTGTGTGTTAATATTTGTATATTAGAAGTTATACAACTTGTCTTGTTTATAGAATTTTGTAACTTTTAAGGTTTGAGTGATCTATTACTTTTAGTAAAAAATGTAATCCAAGGTTTAGTGTTAAATTTAACACAAGGGTCCCTCCCCCCTTTGGTTTTTTGGTTCGGCCGGAAAAATTTTCTGATACGTTTCCAATTGATCAAATTTGGCCTAAAAATAAAAAATTTCCCCCTATTTTTCGTGGGGGCTGCCGCACCCAGACCTCTGCGACTCTGTGGCGTACTATTCTTTGTTACTATTTTTCATCAAAGCCTATATGTACAATATGCATACATGAGTACATTATGCTACATGTCTGATGTGACGTTACCATCTTTTGTTATTTTTTCATTTCATTACAAAATAACTTCAATTTTTTACTGAATAACAAGAACATGGATAATAAATATTCGATCTGTCGGAAAAAATTTCTGATACATCTTCAGTTGACCAAATTCGGTCTAAAAATTAGAAAAATCGCAATTTTTTCGGGGGCTGCCGCCGACCCCTGCAACCTTGTGGTTTAGTGATCTTTCGTTTGTAAAGCGTCATATAAGAGTTCAATTGCTACAAAGTGCATTTTAATCCATTACAAAAAATTGAAAAGTCATTCCTCCCGAAATTTTTTTCTGGGTACGCCACTGGGGACATATACTGTTTTTATCATGAACTTTTCACGCAAACTTTTTTCAAGCTATAGTATGTAGATACTCAGTAGCAGAAGCCTTTAAGCAACACACGAGTAAGCAGTAAGTTCTTCAACTAACAAGGGCAATCGAATTGTCAAGTAATGAAAATCAGGGCCGAACAGGGCCGGGCAGGGCGGGCCGACGTCGACGCCAATCAGGGCCGGGCCGGGCCGGGCCGTAGAAAATCTTGAACAGGGCCGGGCCGGGCCGAACAAAATTTCCATCAGGGCCAGGCCGGGCCGGGCCGAAGAAGCCGGCCCTGATCTCATCTCTACAGTACAGTCATAAATGATTAAAACCTGCGTTGACGCGAAACAGGCTTTAATATATCAACTCACCTGAAGTGAAAGCACTGAGCGGATAAGCTAAGTCATCAACAATAAGAGTTGCTCTGTTCTCAACTGGTCTAATATTCAGTCGTCCAAAATTGTTTCTGATAAACTCTATGTCACTGAGACGGTCTAATACGTCATTTTCTGCCAAAAAATGTCCATTTTTTACGGTATTATTGAGATTTTTGATGAGTCTTGTTATCGTTTTTTGCGCAAAAGTAGCTTCTTGAGGCCACGGGCGCAAAAACAAATCCCCATCATAATGTTTTTCTGTACAAGCAGTCAAACAATTATCGAAATTGTACGTAATCGAAGACTGAACCTTCTCAAAACACCGATGTTTTTCGATTGCTTTTTGGGCAGCCTCATACGCTCTACCAATTGCAGGATTTGAAAACGTTAGATTGTCGCTATAGTCATCGAGGTTGAGATCCCCTTTTAGTATCTCTAAGGGTAAACTATGACAGAAAGGGGCGTGAATTAAATTTTCTTCCATGGGTCGGCTGCCCAAAACGCAACCGCAATTTTCGTGAATTGCTGTTTGCTTTGCTAAAATCTCGCATAAATTGCTATCCATTTCTACTGCTTGATTGACAGTAATTTCATTATAAATGTTTTTCACAAACAAAGTAACATTATTTTGGTTGGTTAAACAAGGTTTCGATTTTTTAGAAATTCGTCTTCTTTCGACCATTCCCAAATTTATGGTAGTAAATTGGCCCGTAGGCGCCAAAAAAACCGCGTGACCAGAGGTTGACCCCAAAGTGCCCGTTTTGTGAATGATCACGTGATGTCCGCGTAACCAATCAATAGCCTCGCGTTCCGTTGTTTGGGAAAAACGATCTTGAGCCGATAACATCAGATCAAGCCCTTTGGGATAGCCGGAAACATTTTTTGGAGCCGAAAAAGTAGTACACATAAGTAAATCGGGTACAAACGAATCCGCGAAGTTTCGGTAATCACAGAATTTGCCGTTAAACGCACAGTCTAGAACTATATCTCTGGAACGGTGAGTCATGGAAAACGTCATAGCAATAATATTCATAGAATGTCGACTGACTATGTTATCGTCCCGGGTTCTAGCGTTGTGAATCGGTAAACCCAATTTCAGTGCGGCTTTCCAAAAAGCCTTTATTTTCCAAAACATAAAACGGCCTGAAACATTACTTTGGTGGATTTCGTACTTCTGTTTTCGGCGTCTATAACTGTATTGCCCGCTCATGCAAATTGTTATATCGGGAAACTCGAATTGACCAAAGCGGGGAAATTCGTCTGTCGACATTCGAAAATCAGCAAAATGGATAGCGATAATTATAAAATGAACAATAAAACCGATCGCGCAAAGGGCGGTAAAAACAACTGTCATTTTAGTTTTTTTGTTCATCTTGAGCTGATTTAAGCCTTCAACAAAGAAAAACAGTTAAATTTTTTTGGAGAGCCGTCCGCGACCAGAATTGAGAAATGGTTGGTTGATTGATTAGTTTTATCAAGAGTACATAATAGGACTGTTACGTCCGATTATGTACTCTTGATTTTATGCTTTAGTAGGAATTGCAAATACTAAATTTTCATATAATACATACGTAAGTATAGCCTTTAGTACATAAATCGTACAATAAATGCATAATACGCTTAGTTTATTGTCAAGAACTACTAAAGACAGAATGACCCAGAGGTTATTCGAACTACCCATCTCTTAATGTGTAGAAATTTAACCTACTGGGCCGATAGAGATTAGAGAGCTGTTCTTAATCCCTTTAAGTACTCTGGGGGCCTACAGTAAATGGTTTTGCTATAATTTTAAAAATAAAAAATTTTCGGCAATGTTAACAGCCAAAACTTATTCAATTTCCCAATAGGCGGATAGCTGTTCGTAGTTTTATCAATTCGTATTTAAATTTTAAATTTAAATCACAAATTTTGATTGTTTTTTTGGGTTTTGAGTGAATGAAGAAAATTTTTGAAAATTTTTGTCTATGCTTGAAAAAAGTTTTTTTCTTAACAATCAAATTACGTTTAAATTATTTGAGTCAATTCTGTGAATAAAACATAATTCAGCAAAAAATTACAAAAAACCCAGTGCAGTGCCCAAAAACATTGAAAACTTGTAGTGTTCCATAAAAGCACTGCAATTGTTTTAGGCTTAATTCCAAACATGACGGTTTTCTTTGAGCGCCGCTTTGACAAAATAACAAGCACATTAATTCCAGTTATTTGGCATTCCCTAATTACGGCTTATCTACAGCCTACACTTGGTCCAGTGTGGTCAAGTGATAATAAAGTTGAAATGTTGGTATATACCTAGTTACAACTGAAGCACGCCTTAACTATAGCTAAAGAAACTACTCTTTGTTCCTTCCAGAGAAGGAACTATTGTTTTGAAATTAACTACAGCGTTAAACGCTGCTGAGCAAGCTGCACAGCTAGTATGTTTTGAGTGGGAGTTGCCTGGTGGTATATGCATATGTACGTATGTATATAATCATATGTGCATGAAAATCAATAATTGATGTAGTGCTGTAGTAATGTACTTTGTAATGTACCAATAAATCGGCACCGTACTGTTTCACCAGCAGTATATAAGAGGCATTGGAAAACACTGATCATTTTTTGAAGCTGATTTGCGTAGCTAAGATCAACGTGTAACTTTTGAACCAAATGGCTTGATGCAGCGGGATGCCTAATATTCTGCAGTACTGTTTTTTCCTGTTGGGCGACAGCCCAACAGGTCTTTAATTTTGATTCTGTCATCTTAAGGTAGCGCTCAGCAACAAAACTCATGTTTGGCGCTCAGCTCATGCTATAAATAGCAATACCACTTTAATTGTATATCAAAGAGACATCAAAAAAACTTATTTACAATACAGTTCAGCACTTTAATGTGAATGTGTCAAATTTTATGACCAAGTCGAATTTCCTATTCACACTAATTTTGTTTTTGACTTAGCTCAGCGAAACTTCAACCGATTTTGATGATCTTGGTATCAATAGAAAGATCTCTCAAAAATCTAGACGTGATTGATCTTCGATTTTTCATTTTTATTTTTGATTTTGCAATAAATCGATTTTTCAAAAATCAGTCGTGTTTGAGCGACTACAAAAAGTGCTGCGGGCCAAAATTTGAGAATCGAAAACTTTCTCGTCTGCATTTATATTCTTTCTTTCATTGTGCAAATTTTCAACTCAATCGCAAACGTCAGCTGGGACCCAGGTCCAAAAAAAGTAGTCGATTTCGCTACGCAAAAATGTAAGGTTTGCCCACACGTTTCACTTTTTCAAAAATTAGACCTTTCCTAGGACTGCATATTTCCGTTGAAAAAGTTACAAAAAGCCATACTCAATTTTTTAAGAAATTAAATCAAAAATATGACATTTTCGAAGATTTATCAGCTTTGTAGGTTTTTCATTTTGGATTTGCTTTTTTCACGGCTAAATAACTCAGCAAAACTTCAACGTATTCTTAAGTTTAATACATCAATTTAAAGCTAAGAAACCGCATATTTCAATGATATGAGTAATCATTTTACTATGGAAACAAAATTTTTTTTGCTACGGCTACAAAATTGTCCAAAATATTAAAAAAAATTTTTTATCACAATATGCACATCAAATGAAAGCTATTTTCATTTTGAACAACTTTCCTTCAAGAAAGGTCAAAAAGATTATGGTCAAAAATGTCGCTGAAAAAAATTAAACGCCAAAGTCGGTTCCCCTGAGCGCCACCTTAACACACTGCTAGCGTTAAAGTGTCACTGTGCGGAGTGTATTTTACACGTCTTTAACCGTTGCTCTGCATCTGTCACAGCGTACAATGTCACAGCTGTACAAATGCCTTGTAAAATCAGTGGTTGCTGCTTCATTGGTTTGTAATAAGGTACATTGAAAATGTAAAAGTCTGACAAAAGTGAACATCTAGGAGTCGACGACATCGCCTTAAGGTTGTGAACCCAACAAGAGTAACCATTCAGTTCCGATACTTCACGGAATTAATAATACAAGATATTTTAAAAATCGACAATCATACTGCGTGTCTTTTAAACTGGCACAACTTCATTTGCAATAGAACTTTTTTTCAGGATATTTTCGCAGTTATGAAGAAGCAAACATGAAATTCATTATATAATTAATCTTTACTTAGTGCCTACCCTATGTACCTACCTTCCAAGTTCCGACTGCCGAAAGCTAGGGTTGAAGATTCTTTGCCATTATCAATAACTGATAAAAGAAGTGGCATTACATGGGCAATATGCAAATTGAGAATTAAAATTTCGAACTGGGCCCAAGGCAGTTACACATGGCCTCTGGCCAATGTTACCTTAAAATATATGCTTGATACTTACTGAAGACTTTTGCCGAAAACTTAGCTTGTTGTATGAAGGTAGATTGGATAGAAGAGTAGAGTAAGATACGCAGTGTAGAATAGGTTAAGTATGGAGTAGACCTAATTGTTAAAATTTGAAAAATCGACACCTGTTAGGCGGGAAAAGAACCGTTCCACCGTTATGGGCTACTTGATATTTTTTATACAACCTTTTCCTACCTACTTTATTTTAGAATGCAGAACGATTAGTCAAGGTGTTTGTAACGGTAGACTATTTTTTAGAATCGGATTATATTGAATATTAAAAATATACCATAAAGCGACTTTAACTACGATTATTACAGGTTCAATACAGCCTTCGTTTTAGTACATATTTGTGGACTTTTTAGCAGTTTATTATTTTTATTGTTGGGAAAAGGATGCCACTTTTTTCCTATCAGTACTCGTTTGGGTCTTCGTTTAACCGTTTGACGTTGTCTTTAGAACGGAGAACGTTACAATCCCTAAAGGCCTATTACCCACACCGATACACCACATCGACAAAATCACTCTCTCGTGCGCCTTCTTCATCGCCCCGCTTCATACGCCTCGTCTGATGACCTTCAAAATCAAAACTTTTACGATTAATACGACATACAAACCAGCTGTATCACCTACGTTTTCACCAGCAAAATTCCCAAAATATCTGCTGCCAGTAATAATTCAGGCAAGAAATCTGCTATTGGACTACTGAGTAAGACATTTAAATTTGTAATTTTGCTGATCAAACGTATTATAAATAAAAAATCATTATCAATAGTATAAAAATCGATTGACCCTTCTTTAAAACACACCTTCTACCTGGTACTTTTAAACGGTTCACACGTCACTACTCTTTATCCAAATCTTGCCTCTAAAAAAAAATCTCTAACGCAAGAAAAAAACTAGGGTAGGCACAATTGTTTCCGTTAACCTATTCTTGGCGCCCATAAATAATTTTTTTTTCAACGTTAAATCTGAAGGAAACAGATTGCTCTTTTAAAAGATTTTTATTGCCAACCCGCAGTTGCAACAAATTTTAGGGTACATCAATTTTTTTACCAAAAATAATTTGACCAGAGTTATTAAATAGCGATAATGCATAATTGCATGACGGCTTTTGCAGATGATACAAATTTGACTGTGCCAAACTCGCGAGCGTGCCTGTATGAGTTTTTTTGCAATTTTTTAAGGCTATGACTGTAGCTTCAGTATAGGTATTACTAT
>JASANF010011057.1:0-22967 GCA_030248245.1 Trissonchulus sp. WLG1_4
GAAATTTCAACTGTGCCACTTGTGTGGATTTCAAACCACCAGATTGGGAGCGCACCTGAAGCTGGAATGCAAGAATAAAAATTCCGTCCGGGACTCTGGTTTCAATTGTAAATAGTATGTATGCATTTATGTATTGTAAATAAAATGTTATTTTTAAATAAAATTGTAAACGAAAAAAAATATAAAAAAATTGAAAAAAACAAAAAAACAAAAAAAAAACAGTAATGCACCAATGCCGCGTCCCAAGTCGCGGAGGAAGAAGGCAGAGGGCTGTTTTTTTTACTCTCCTCCGAAATTAAAACTTAGAGCTTTCGTTCTGGAAACACAATTGCCTATATAGTCAAAAGGTCACCTTATTTTATTTTTCAATTTCACCAGTGTGAAGCCTAGTCACTCACTTCCTTTAATCCGCAATTAGCTGTTGTTGATAATTTGAAATCAAGCGGGAAAAAAGTTGTTTGTATAAGTGCAAAAAATTGCAGCTGTTGAATTTCATTAGCAGTAAGAACAAAAGTTGTTCCGCTTAAATTTCCTTCAATCTGATGTGCATATCATATGAAAAATTTTTTGAAAATTTTTGAGCTTTTTCAGCAAGAAAAATAGATTTTCACAGAAATAGCTTTATAAGCCAGTGTATTTCCACAATTCCACGTATGTGATGGTTTTGGAAGCTGGAAAAACACTAGTAGCTAAGCTTTATTTGAACATATTTTAAAATTTTCGGTGTTTTATTGAGTGTGGTGTAATTTTTTGTAAAATAAAGCAGTATTTACTGCATGACGCTAAAATAAAGTGCGTGTGAATACAAACGCAAATATTCGGCTTGCGATTAAAAAAAAACCGGCTCAGCGACAAAACGTAAAATTTGGCACATTAATGCAACTTGTTGTCTTCGAGCGGTCGCAAAATTTAATTTCAAGCCAATCGAAAGTATTTAAGAAATTTAGTTAAATTTACGTTTTTCGAAAATAGTGATTTTAGTCCTTTTCAATATATCAATCGTATTCATCAAAAATGAGATTTTGCGACCGATCACGTTATGGCAAGCAGAATGAGCTATTGGTTGTGCAACAGCTATTTACTTGCGAAGAGAAATAGCAAGCCAAAAATCCACTCACGTCTGGTCTACAGTGAATGCTAATTAGTATCAATCAACTTCATAATTTGTGTTTGGGCATACTTTTACACCACCTTGCTATTGTGAATCTAAAATTCACAAAAAAAATTCACAAAAAATTCACAAAAAAATGTCTCGTTTTTAAAAAAGTCATATTTCAGGAGCGCCACCTAAAGCCGTGTTTACATTAAGCTTTTTTTCAGATGCTCGAGCAGCTGAAAAAAAGCTGCAGCTTTTTTTGCCATTTCCGGCTTTTTTTCAGTTGCTCGAGCAGCTGCAAAAAAGTCGGAAACGGCGAAAAAAAGCTGGAGCAGCTGAAAAAAGCTGGAACTGCAGCGTTGTTATGACAACGGAGTAGCTAGTCTATAGTGACCGCCATACTTATCCGCTTTTTTTCAGCTGCTCGAGCTTTTTTCAGCTGCTCGAGTTTTTTTCAGCTGCTCGAACAGCTGAAAAAAGCTCAATGTAAACACGGCCTTAAGGTGGTACTAACGAATGTGCAGTGGTTTTTAAATTTTTGAAAAAACTAGTTGATTTAAATTGTATTTTTTAAAAATAAAGTCTGTAAAAATTAATTCATATACACAAATTGGCAAATGAAGTTATCGGGATTATGTGAAAAATTTTTAGGAGCAAGCCAAGCCAACAAATATTTGTGCCATTTTTCGCATAATTTTGTTCTTTAAACTTCTCAAAAAGTGGCCAGATTTGAAAGTGCTCAAAAAAGCCAAATTGGTCTACTTTTAACACGTGCCATACAAATTATCTTTACAGTTATACAATAAAAGTTTGTGTAAATGTAGAAGAAAAGTAGCGCTTTCTAAAGGGATAAAAAGTATGCTCTAAAGTTAATTATTTTTTGAATACTAGTCTGTTGAAAAACACTGCACATTCGTTAGTACCAATTTAAGGTGGCGCTCAGGGTAACGGACTTTGGCGTTTAATTTTTTTTCAGCGACATTTTTGACCATAGTGTCTTGTAGGAAAGTTGTTTAAAATGAAAATAGCTTTCATTTGATGTGCATATTGTGATAAAAAATTTTTTTAAATTTTTTGGACAAATTTGTAGCCGTAGCAAAAATTTTTGTTTCCATATAAAATGATTGCTCATATCATTAAACTATGTGGTTTCTTAGCTTTAAATTGATGTATTAAACCTAAGAATACGTTGAAGTTTTGCTGAGTTATTTAGCGGTGAAAATAGCAAATCCAAAATGAAAAACCTACAAAGCTGATAAATCTTCGAAAATGTCAAATTTTGGGTGGGTCAAAGCTGCCGTTTGCGATTGAGTTGAAAATTTGCACAATGAAAGAAAGAATATAAATGCAGACGTGAAAGTTTTTTGATTTTCAAATTTTGTCCCGCAGCACTTTTTGTATTCGCTGAAACACAACTGTTTTTTGAAAAATCATTTTTTTGCAAAATCAAAAATAAAAATGAAAAATCGAAGATCAATCACATCTAGAATTTTGAGAGATCTTTCTATTGATACCAAAATCATCAAAATCGGTTGAAATTTCGCTGAGCTAGGTCAAAAACAATATTAGTGTAAGTAGGAATTTCGACATGGTCATAAAATTTGACACATTCACATTAAAGTGCTGAACTGTATTGTAAATAGGTTTTTTGATGTCTCTTTGATATACAATCAAAGTGGTATTGCTATTTATTGCAAGGTATTGGGCCATAATTTGTTTCAGCTAACGAATTCGGACCTGTGTCAGGAAGCAAAGTTACTCAGAATGATGTGGGCTTTCATTTGATATCAATATCAAGATATTTGGAAAATTGCCAAATTTTATAGGTTTTACTGGCAAACTGCCAAATGGGTGAACATTGAGCAAAAATTTAGTAATATTTCATCAATTCGCATCATTAGACACAAAATAGCAGACGAAAAATGTTTGAAACGGCAAAATAAATTTTTACGTCCATATTTGCCAGCAAACCGGCTTTTACCGAAAACTGTGTTCGATTTGGTACATTTTTAACATTATTTAAAAAACTGTGGAACATTGCTTAGCTACCTAAACTGTTTTTACTAGGGTTTAGGTCTCCAAAATTCTGAAAAGTTTCAGCGCAATCGGGCAACGCTATGCAAAGTTGCTGGCTCAAAAAAGTTATACTGAGCAGTACTCACGGTAATTTTCGGCATTCGATATCTTTTCGCTGCTTCAACCGATTTAGCTCAATTTTGGCATGAAAATAGCCTATCATTGCGCGCAGTTGAACATTATTTTATTTTTTTAAAATAATGTTCTTGACCATGATACCACTGCTTTTAGCCCTGAGAGACCGACCTGGAAAATACAAAAATTGCAATTTTAACAAATTCGCACTAAATAATCAAAAACAAAAATAATGTTCAACTAGAGAAGTGAAAGGGCTATATTTTGATATATGAATCATGATTTTAAGAAAAACATGCTATTAGTTATCGCTTGCTCGCGCAGTGCTCTGGCAGTCACGTAACATTATCACGTGATTTAAAATTTTTACACAAGGCTTATTTCATACCATACTATTTACTTATTTAGTAGTAGCTTAGTTTTATCAACTTTTTGCTGACTTTTGAGGCAACTCCCGACTCCCGGAGCGCCCCCTTAAGGGGGTAGTGTCGCGAAAGCAGTCGAATTTGCGCGACTATAAAACTTTTTCAGTGAAAGATAGGTCATTTTTATTTATATATTCTAAAAATATTTTTCAAGGCAAATATTTTTGCCAAGTTTCAGCAAAATTGATGCAGCATACAGTCAGCAGTGAAGTCGCAAAGTCGGAAAAATGACGTTTTGAAAACCTATTCACATTCGATATTTTCGCTACAATAAAAAACTTTTTGTTTAAATCCTTTACACTGACTAAAAGCACATATGCTCTAGTTTATGCACACAAAATTTAGTGCAAATTGTTTCAGTGGTTGCGAAGTAATACCTGTTTGAACTGTGAAATTGTGCGTAAATTGTGAAGTACTCACAGCAATAATGATAAATTGTGAAAAATTTAGACACTTATTTTAAAAGCAAAAGAAAAACGAACCTTCATTTTTTTTCTTATTTGTTGGAAAAAACAGTGAGTCAAAACATTACATGTACTTCACAAGCTGGCCAATCTGATATCTGCCTCGATTTTTTGAACTTTTATGTCTCTATTGTGTGATGTCTGGCTCACAAATGGTGATTGGTTCAAAATATTGGTAGATATTGGTAGTCTGGTGTCTGGCAGTATTTATTTGATACCATATGGCACTTCACTAGTTTCTCAGTGAACGTACAATTTCAAAGCAAAAAGCTCTCGTTTTGCAACCTATGAGCAAAACTGCTTTGGCGACACTACCACCTTAAGGTGGCGCTCCTGAAATGTGACTTTCGAAAAACAGCAGTCTGCGGCCACTTTTAGACGCACAATGGCAAGCTGGTGTAAAAGTATGCCTAAACACAAGAAATTAACTTGATTGATACAAATCAGCATTCACTGTAGAGCAAACGTGAGTGGAATTTCGGCTTGCGATTTCTCTTCACAAGTAACTAGCTTTTTCATAACTCATTTTGCACGCCTCAATGTGATGGAGCAGTCGCAAAATGTAAGTTTTGATGAATTTGATTGATACATTGAAAAAAACTGAAATAGCGATTTTAGAAAAACATAAATTTGACTAAATTATTTAAATGTTGGATAGAAAGAGGAGGCCCCAATTTAGAAAGAATGAAAGAAATGGAGGCGCCGGGAATCGAACGCGGGCCGCCTGCTTCGAAGTCAACCATGCTAACCACTACACCACAGCTCCCGAGTCTCATAGGCCCTAATTCTCATTTATAACATAAATACTATCGATTTGCTCAAAATCAAATTTTGCGACAGCTCGAAGGCGACAAGGTGCATTTATTGGCCAAATTTTAACTTTTTTGGTTGAGCCAATTTTTTTAAGTGGGCGCTCCGGGAATCGGGGGTTACATCGAAAATTGGCAAAAAAGTTGGCAAATGTCAAACTTTACTATACATGTATGTACTATGGCACAAAAGAACACTGGAGGCGAAATTTCAAATCACGTGATCATGTCACGTGACTCCCAGAGCACCAAACGTGAGTGAATTTTCGGCAAACGATAACTCTGCTTATACTTTGCGTATAGTCACTTTTTATATACCAAAATGTAGCTTATGTCCTTCTCTAGTTGAACATTATTTTGGTTTTTAACATTTATGTTGGGTTTGGATCAGAAATGTCATTATGTGTTTTCGAAGTCGAACTAAGAGCAATAAAAATCATGTGAAAAAATTTCTAAGCTTTATTTTAAAAAACTAAAACATTGTTCAACTGCGTAGAGCCCAAGGCTATAATTGTACAAAATTTTGTAGAAAAATTTCTTACCAGAATTTCATAATCGAATGCCGAAAAATTGGTTTTGTATTCACTCAGCTTATATTTGAGTCTGCTGCTTCCGAAAATAGTTTCTTGTGCGATTTTTTTTGCACAGAACGCGATAAAATTGTTTTAATTTTTTATTACAACTAATAAAATCCACGTATCGTCTGTTTTTAAAACCTCAAAAAGCGTTGATGCACTGGCTTACTTGCTGAATTTGTGTAAAAGTCGAATAAAATCAGTAAATTGTCCAATTTTTTCAAAATTTTTTGCTATGGAGATATGCACGTCAAAACATCAGAAATAGTATTTTGGGCAACTTTTCTTCAAGAATGATAGGTTATTTTGGCTGTTTTTAAAAAATACGGCCCAAATCCTTGATTCCCGGAGCGCCCCCTTAAAATAGCAAGCCATAAATTTGCGTATGTATTCACGCGCACTATATTTCTGTCTCATGCAGAAAATATTACGTTAGTTTACAAAAAAATTATACCACACTCAGTTAAACACCTAAAATTTTTAAGTACGTTTCAGTAAAACACAGCTGCTAGTGTTTTTCAGCCTTTTCCACGAAAGGCTTTTCCTTCCACGAAAGGCTTCCACGAAAGCCTTTTCCTTCAGAAGGCTTTTCCACGAAAATCTATTTTCTTGCTGAAATTTGCTCAAAAATTTTCAAAATTTTTTCATGTGATATGTACATCAAGTTGAAGGAATTTCACTTCTGAACAACTTTTGATCTTACGATGCATGTTTATTTTTGCGCGTTTTCAAAATAATGGCCAAAACCCACATTTCAGGAGTGCCACGTTAACAGTTGCTGGAGCTGAAAGTTGGTATAAGGTTTTCGGATTTCGACACGTCTAAAATCTCCAGGCATCTCCCTCACTTTTTTGATAACTGGTCATTTTGCTGATAAAATTGCTTAAAGACAAACGTATTTTTCAGTAATTAAAACAACTTCGTGCTTAGCATCAAAGCATCATTCGTAACTTGAGTTCTGTGGGCGCCAGTGGCGTATTTAGGGGGGGGGGGCTGGGTGGGCTGCAGCCCCCCCCTTAGCGATTTGAGCCCACCCCTTAGAGGGTCGCAGCCCCCCCCTTTTCGAAACTTCAAAAGCTGACAAAAGTGTTTCTGATACCTCCACAATTGACAAATTCTACTTTCAAAATTTAAAAAATCTCCAAGTTTTTGCCATTCTGTTGATGTTTTTTCGGCTTAGATACCTTTTTTCTTTGTGCATGCCTATATATATGCCAGGTCTATTATCATATTCTGTGCTAATTGATTAATGTCTCACATGTTTGTATAGTTAGATAGCATACATGTAACGGGGTCAAAATTTTGGGGGGGCCTCTCCAGCCAAATTTTGGGGACCCTCCCCCTAGATCGACCAAAAATACCCTAAATTTTGCAAAAATTTCGCTAAAAAGTGCCATTTTTTCAAAATTTTGCCCAAGTTTTGGGGACCCTCCCCCCGGGTCCTCGATTTTGGTGGGGGTCCCCCCCCCCATCCCCCCCCTCATACATGTATGTTAGATAGGGTAAAAAATACAAAATTAAATACAAAGAATACTAATTTTTGCTTTGCTGCATACATGTTTGTATTTTTTGTTTGTATTTTTTGCATACATATTTTTTACGATTTTTTCACTTTTTGTTAATTTTAATTTTTGAAGCATTATTACACCAATCTGCAGTGGCGTGGCCACAAAAAATTTCGGGGAGGGGGGATGCGTTTTCTTTGTTTTAAAACGTTAAAAATGCATTTAATTGCTATTTTAACGCTAAAAACGACACATATTAGCAATTTTCGGCCAATTTATAGTTTCTGTATAATAAAATTAGCCACAGTCGACCATTTGGAACTTTGAATAATGATCTGCTAACGGCAAGTGTATCCGCGTCTCGTGTGTCAATTTTCAACCCTAAAATTGCAACACACATCAGAAACGTCGTTCTTGACGACGGATCAGAAAAAGCCACCTGGCAAAAGCATATTGCATTGCAACGATAAATCATCGCAAAACCCCAATTTTTGAACGCAGCCATAAAATAGCCTACGCTGGCCCATAGCACAAAAAGATTCACTCCAACTCTTATGTACGCAGCTGTACACAACGGGCTTTTACGCCAAATGGACGTGACTTTTGTTCCCCGCTCGACTATATATAACGTACATACATATGTAGGTCATCATAGGCCCTTGGGCCTATTTTTTGATCCATGGGCTTAAATATTAATGTTTAATATTTTAAAATTATATATTTTTGTTTATTTTATGTTAAAAGTGCAGTTGTCAGTGCAATGTAGATGGTTAAAACCTCAAAAAAGCTAAAACTTCTGGGGGCTGCCGCCCCCAGACCCCCGCTTTGCTAAATGCTAGATGGAGATCCAGATCCACTACATTTCTTTATTTTATGTAAAAAGTGCAATTTTCAATGCAATTTCGATGGTTAAAATCTCAAAGAAGCTTCAACTTCTGGGGGCTGCCGCCCACAGACCCCCGCAAAGTTATGCTTGCTGGAGATTCACTATTGTAGTTTATCGATGGTTACAATTACAAACTCAAAAAAGGTTCCGAGGGTTGCCGTCCCCGCCAGACCCCTTTTGATCGGCGGTGGCTCACAGCTGCTCCGCACCCCCCCCCCCCCGGTCGCAGCCCCCCCTTTGCGAAATCCTGGATACGCCACTGGTGGGCGCAAACTTTACATAGAAATCACGAAAACCTCGAAAACGCAACTACCACCTTAATTAAAAAACTTAGATTTTGTATTAGAAAGCATTAGATTAAATGCATCGGCTTGGCATATAGGGGGAAAACTTTGCACTGACGCATTTTCGGTAATTTAGTATTGTTCATATAAAAACTGCCCAACGTGTCTGAAAATCAAAATGTTTTCTTTTACTTGTTACACAGTTAACTTATTTGATTTTTCCACATAATATCACAATTGCTACTTTTTTCGAAATTTTACTAGATTTTTTGGGTTGAATGCAGTTGTGGGGGGGAATGGTGGACCTAGTTTTTTGGGAGAAGCATTTTTGCTTCAAGAACCCTTATTTCACTTTTTGGATTTTCTGAGATACGACCCCCCGAAATCTGACCCCTGAGTGTGGGACGTTTTCGCAATTTTTTCCAAGGCCCTTGTTTTTCCGTTCTAATCGTGTGTAAATGGTGGCAGATTATTGTTTACAATTTTCTAGAATCAAAACGAAGGCCAAATTCGCCAGAAACGTCCAATTTTTGACCAAATTCAAACTTGGTCTTAATTTAGGCTTGCGCTTAGGCCTTAGGCCTAGGCTTAGAGCTTAGGCTTAGTATTGGACTTAGGCGTAGGCTAAGTATCAGGCTTAGGCTTAGGCTCAGGCTTAGGCTCAGACTTAGGCAATAAAAAATCAAAATTTTTTATCCTGCCAGGTTAGCCTAGAGAATCCAGCCAACTAAATACGCCTAGACGATGCCTTAAATCATCACAGCGCACTCAAAACTATCCAAAAAGAAAGATTATGGTCATTTTTTGCTTCAAAATTTTGCCTATATGCTCACTTCCAAAAACACTGAAAATGCCATTTTCAAGGGGTCATAGCTCAGAAAATCCGAATTTGTGGGTAGGGGTTCTAATATAAAAAATGCTTACCTTAAGGTGCTCTACTACAAAAAATAGGTCCACTATTTCCCCTCTCCAACTGCACTTTCGATTTTTCGATCCGATTTTTCTCACGATATTTTTTAAACCTTGCGCTTATTTTTTTATAGTCAAATATATCACGTTTTGTTCGGTACTTTGTAGCCGTAATATGTTTCAGGTAATTTTGTTTGGCGGTTTTGTTTCGTTTCTTTATATAGCTTGATCGATTTTATCGAAAAGCTTGATATGCCATGAATCTGGCTGAGTTTGAAAAACACGGCTGGTGAGCGATTTCAAATGTCTGTAATTAGTATTGTAAATATTTTCTAGTATCTATTGACTATTGCATTTGCATAGCACTAGCAAGACATTTTTTTAGTCAACGGTGTGGTCACTTCCATTCGCGTGTATTATGCAAAAACCCCGTAAGTCGACTTTTCAGAATTTCGAGAGAAAGCGTTTTAACTGTCTCATGATTTCTATAAAAGAGTCTAAGAAATACTTTTTGGTGTCTGCAGTAACAGCCCCATTAGTAATTTTTTGCTATTGGAGTTATTGATTTGTCACTTAAATTTGATTGGTTACTGCACTTACGTTGTTTTTCCGTTAAGAGGTGACTTACGTATTCGCAGATAAGGTAAGAGGAAAAAGAACGTAAGTTGACTTACGTTGTTTTTCCATTACGCGTTTCTATTTGGACTAGACTAAATTTGTGCCAAAATCAACGCAAGTCTGCCATACTTATTACCTTCTTCTTTTCTTTGAAACATTGAGACATTGTAAGATGAATATAATATTATATGAATGAACACTGAGGTATCTAGTCTGATTGGTCTTGTATTTTGTGGCCGTCCCTGACCATTTGTGTAATTTTGACCCATTCGTAATACTGCAATACTCCTACGCCAAGCTCGACGAAATATGAACAAATAGCGATTTTAAGAGAGCCAATATTTAGGTAAAAATTGCATAAATTAAAAACGCCCATCCACATTGAAGCGCACCGCGCACAAATAAAATTTTTGCTTAACCCTTGGGTCTAATTCTGGTTGCCTTCCCCCCCTGCCCCCTGTGTGCCTATTTGTATGAACAAAACAATGATACTCGATAGCATTTTCTGTGTTTCTCTTTGGTATTCAAATCTTTATTTATCTTATATATTCCGTGTTTCAAGGTTTATATCGGAGGCAGGATTGGAGCACATCAGCAGCCATGTAACGAAATCCAACGCAACAGTTCAAGATTACATCAGAGTAGCCCTTGATGTGCGTTTATCGTATATACATACTTTTTGAGATCACGGTTTACAGAAAACATTTTGTCTGAAAATCTTGTTTCAATTTCAATGTATATATACCTCACCGCCCACTGTATGCGAGTTAGGAGTAAGAGAGTATATACGTAAGTAGATAATAGTAGATAATATAGTAGACAAAAATGAGATTACAAAAGTTTCTGTATCTACTTTTGTTTGATTTTTTGCGCATTTGGACAAACAAGACAAAGACAAGAGATGGAATTTGTTTATATAAAAACAAGCTATAATGATATTTTTGTAATGGGCTGCCCTGTTTAGAAGTTAGTAGTAACGTTATGTGATTGTAGCTGTGCTGGTCGGTTAGCTCAGTGGTTGTGTACTGGTTAGAGCGTTAGGATCATCTGATCTATGGCTAGTCTGGTCACGAAGTCCTGCCGATTCAGCTAAAAATTGTTTCATTACAATTATAATCATAAATGACACGGGGTCGCGGTCTGGGAGAGCTTGTCCCAGAATTTTCAAATTTTAGGAGGGCTTGTCCCGACTTTTCGGGGGCTTAAGCCGACAAAAACGCAAACATTTCGAATTTTTGCCAAAAAGATAAAAAAATTTGGTTATTTTTGGAAATTTTTCGCTTTTAACTCATTTTTAAAGCATTTTGCGGCGATCTGAAGCAATTTTTGAGTGTTGGGCACCTTTCTTTCAGCATCAAGGAGGGGGCTTGTCCCGGTGGGTCAAGTCTGAGGGGGGCTTTTCCCGGATTCCCAAATCTTGGGGCCCCCCAGGCCCCAGACCCGACATGTACATCTGTGATTATAATCATTTATATACTTTTTTCAGATTGACATTAAAGAGTTTGGCCGAGAGTGCATTCCGGCGGAAGCCAAGTCAAAACGCAGCACAATCCGTGGCCCCCTTGTGCTGCAGTTGCAAAAATGTCGAAATGTGCTGCAATCGAAGGCCAGTGAGGACAAGGGGGGCGGAGGGGGCGGGACTGGACTGCTGCGATCCGTGCTCACCGATGGACACTTGACTTGCACCTGTTTGGACTTAGATGCCAGCGTTAAGGGACTGAAGTAGGTTTCTAGTCGTAGTTTCTCGCAACTAAGTGGTCACTTTTTCATACTTAATCACTAATGTTCCACGTTATTGTCTAAAATTGAAATTTAAAAATAGGTACCCATATCCAAGGGCTGGGCTCAGTCTCGTAGGTTTCGTTTGGGTGGTCTAGGTTGCCTGGTCAGTGTCGGTCTCTGGTGCAAACCCGAGACTTGCCAACTCTGGATTGCTTCCCCCACCAACCTGACCAGGCTCACCTCCAGAAAGGTCCGCTCCCCCACAGATCGACTGTAACCCTTCCTGCATGGGCAAAACTTGTAAAAAATTGGCGTCGACGCTGCACATATACTAATTTTAGTATGAACACGCCTCCCGGTACCAAAGTCTTCCTGAAAGGTGACGTAACAGTGGAGCGTGGGTTTCTGCTGATTTCCAAATCCAATGTCACCGTGCTAGGCGGAAATGTGGCGCCGTTGGTGGAAAAGTGGAAAGTTGCAAGAGTTAGTTTTTATATACAATTGTTTTTAAATTTTTATTTTATTTTATATTATAAGTAATAAAATTAGTTTTTACAATTGTTTTTAAATTTTTATATTATAAGTAATAAAAATTACATTTTTAGTTTCGTTTAACGTGTTTAATATGGTTGGTTTGCGTGTATGCCAGCAATTTACGCGTTTTGATACTGAAAACTGAGGACAGTAATATTGACTAATTCATCTATAGTCTGACCAAAAAAAGTATGTACGGAACTTCATTGCTTCATAGCAGCTTAGTCGTTTGAGGTAACTCCCATAATGTATATATCATTCGAAAGCATTTTTGATGGAGATTTTGATGAAGCTAAATTATTTCGAAAAATTTGAAGTTAAAAATTTTAATTTAAATAAAATAGATTTTTTCCGCCTAATTATAGGAAACCTAATGTATTAGATATCATTCGATAGCCCATTCTATTCTGCGTCTAACGATATATACAACATTACTATAGCATGTACTTGTCAAAAATTATAGATTTTTTTAATTTTGATTTTTTCCATTGAAAAACGTATTTTTGGCCCGTTTTATTCGCTGTAACTCAGCAATTACTCAACCAAATCTGACAAATTTTGGATCAATAGACGCGTTGTGACCTTGCACAGTCTGTGAAAGTAATAAATTTCAAAATTTGATACTAATTTTTTCAATATTTGTCAGGTTTACAGTCATTTTTCAGCAATTTCTGTTCAAGATTAGTTAAAATAATTGTTACCACAATAAAGTTTAGTTCTTTGGCTTTCATTTGATACCAAAAACATGTGCTTTTGATTGGATTGAGCAAAGTTATGCAAAAAAATAAATCATTATTCACAGTAGATGTGTGCGCCCAACAAAAATTTATACACGCATATCAGCGTGTAGAATGTTTGAACGCATGAATATGCATGCTCATCAATCACTAATTTTTGACAAGTAATGAAAACAGCTATATCTTTTTGGGCTATCGAATGATATCTAATACATTAGGTTTCCTGTAATTAGGCGGAAAAAATCGATTTTATTTGAATTAGGATTTTTAACTTCAAAGTTTTCGAAATAATTTAGCTTCATCAAAATCTCCATCAAAAATGCTTTCGAATGATATATACATTATGGGGGTTACCTCAAACGACTAAACTGCTATGAAGCAATGAAGAAGTTCCGTACATACACTTTTTGGTCAGACTATAGAAAATTATTGATTAACTACTGCTAGTAGTATTGCGGATTTGCAGTTCTAGGTCAAAAAAATGGAAAGCCATTTATCTAAAACTTTAGTTTCAGTTACGAAAATGTGTTTCCTCGCGGTGCGGTTGCGCGGATATTTCCATTCTTTAGCATTTTCGAGTGGACAAGGCGCCATGCATAATATTTTTTAATAGGGATGGACCGAAAATTCGGTATTCGGTTTTCGGCCGAAAAACGGGTATTCGGTATTCGGTACTGAAAAGTAAATTTTCGGCCGAATACCGAATAATTAGGAAATCAAGGAAATTCCAAATCAATGAACGTTTAGAGTTAGAACTCATTTTATTAATCCTGCAATTAGCACAACACTTCGAATTCGAACAGAAATGTACCCAAAAAACATGAAAGTAGTATGTTAGTTAATGCTGATACTTGTGTTAATTTTTATTCATGCTTAAAACTTACTAGATTCTGACACGCCGTACTGTGCGGCGTCTTATCGCACCTTGAGCCTTCTTTTTTAAACGTTTTTCTTGGACTCTGAAAGTTTACAAGCAGTTTAAAAACTGTCTGTACACAAATGTACACAGATGTACATGGGGGTTTGGGGGAGCAGCTCCCCCCAGATTTGAGAGTCCGGCACAAGCCCCCCTCACATTTGACCCATCGGGACAGGCCCCCCTCCTTGGTGCTGGAAAAAAGGTGTCCGAAAACTCTAAAATTGTCCCAGATCGCTGTAAAATGCTTCAGCAAAGAGCTAAAAAATAGCTCATAATATCCGAATTTTGCAAAAAATTCCCATTTTTAAAGCAGAAAGTGAAAATTGTTGCGTTTTTGTCAGTTCAAGCCCCCGAAACGTCGGGACAAGCCCCCAGACCGAGACCCTGTGTACTTGTATGCCTATGTAGATACCTCATCAAACTCCGGTCAGAAGTCGCTGCAAGTTGTGTAGTTTTTTGCTGGTGCTTATTGTGCATCTTTCTATAGTATTATTTATTCTTCGATAGATTCTTCGATTCTATAGTATCGAGTTATTCTTCGATAACCTTTGCATAAATAATTAAAATCAAACGTTTGCAAAATGTTTATATACCGTATTTTTATTTATGCGTTGTGTTTTAATATTCTGCATCTTCAAAACCTGAGAAAACATTCTCTAACTTATGCTTGACAACTATTCGGTATTCGGTATTCGGTTTTCGGCCGAAAACGAAACACCGAATATTCGGTATTCGGTCTTCGGTGAAATTTTTTTCGGCCCCATCCCTATTTTTTAATATATACATGATTTTTATTCAAAAATGTATAGATTTTTTTTAATTATTTTAGATACAGCCAGAAAACTAGGCGCGGGGCTCACGCCTCTGGTTCACTTTGGACAGCATATCACATCCGGAGGTTGTAGGTGCTGTGTATAATAATAGGTATTAAGTTGGTGATCAGAGAAGAAAAGAAATCAAAGCCCAAGTTTAATTAAAAAGACCAATAAAGGCAAAACTACAAAATATCATACCTGTCATAAATGTTACAGGTACAAAACATTTTCATCACCCACTTTAGGAATTCTTAATAACATACAAAGATTTTTCTAGTGTGAAGAATTTTGTCAGAATGAGCTGTACTAGAAATTTGTCGGCCAACCAGGTACCTGTGGGACTCGAACCTTTAACCGGGTTTTCTAGTTTTTGACTCAATGTGTTTTAGTTTATTTATGTTTCTAACTTTGTAGTTAACCAGGCAAAGGCAAAGAAAAATACCGTGGAGCAGCGCAATCAGAGAAACTCTGGAATTTGAAAAATCTAGACGCAAAGTTATTCCAGGCTGCTCAGGCTCAAAAACAATATTGGGCCTGATCGCAGCAAGCTGGAACAAACGAAATGTCTCAAATTTTAATTTTTAATTTCATTTAGTTTTAATCACTTTTTGAGTCGTGCATACTTGTCCTCAATCTCCTTCCTTTTTTATTGTCCTTGAACAGGTTCAAGAAAAGATGCTCACATTGTTGACATGAAAGAACTGTTGAGTTCAGTTTGTTTATAAATAGGTCAGCCGATTGTTTCACGTTTACAAATGATATAAAATTCTTCTCCGGCCTATGTTCTCTTAACAACAAGTACAGGGGTCCCCAGGTTTAGCAGCGATTACGGAGAGTTTGCCGGATTCGGCTCATATTTGAGGTAGGCCAAGTTTTACTTTTAAAGTTTAGTCTGAGCCCGGTAGTTCAGTATTTCAGTGCATTTGAGCCGCCATTCGGAATCTAAACGTAGTTTCAGCTTTTTTCCTATTTTAGTAAAAGCTTATTTTAATGGCACGTTGACCTAACGTAGCCGTTACATCGATAAGTTTTCATTTTCCACGAAACTAGCGCTTCACTCTCTCAGAAGCCCTGCCCTGTTTCCAGAAAAAATATTTAATTCCATTTAGTTTTTCCGCCAAAAGTACCGGCGGCAGCAATCGGCAAGAGCAGGGGGCCTCAGGACGACAATTTGCCGGCAGCTCATCATGGGGGCGGGAGGAGCAACAGTGACTGGAAAAATATCAGAGAGGTATTATTTACTCACAGTTTCACAAAAAACGCCTGAGACAAAAAATAAACACGCGATTTTTCAGTACAAAAAGAACGATTTGCAGAGTACAGCGAGGAGCTCACGAAAATCACGCCATCTGTTTTGTCTCTGCATTCAGCAATCTCTCCGGTTTGCATTCGGTTTTTTGAACGGGCGGATATATATATAGGCCTAGGTTGCGTTCGGCAAAACCAGTGAGCCACTCGGCCTATACTTAATTCAGACGAAACAAAATGGCAGGGTCTCGGATATTTACTTCGCTCGTAAAATCTAAGGATAAAATTACTTCAACCAAAACTGATAAATAAATAAAAATTGGATCAATAGACACGTTGTAAACTTGCACAGTCTGTTGAATAGTAATAGCCCCTTACTAACTTTGAGTACACTAATTTTTTTAGGGAAAGGTTAAAAATTTGCTAAAATGTAAACCTGAGCCTTCTCGTTCTCACTATTTTGTTAGAAGGGAGAAATTTAAAGCAGCTGCCCAGTATATGTAAGGGCGAACAAACAGAAGGCCCCGGGCGGTCTTCAAGGACATAGGGACAGGGACCACGGACAACGTCGGCCTGTTGTGAAGATCGACAAGGTGTCGGCCAATTTTTGTATACGGTCCTGAAAGGGCTCAGCCGTCTTTACGTGAAACTCGGCCGAGGCGGCCAGGTAGTTTTTAGGAATTCTTGTTTAAAGAGCAAAACCATACCGACCAGATGGGGTCCGATTTTCCACATGTCGAGGGGCCGGGGGGGGAGGGTCCCAGAAAATTTTTCGCGTTTAAGTAAAAGGACTTCTCTCGAAATTTGGGGTATTCTTGTATTGATCAGGGAGGGGTCCCAAAATTGGCCGGAGACCCCAAAATTTGACCGGTCTGGTTTTGTGGAATTCGCAATTTTGCGAAAAGCTCGAAATTTTTTTAGCAAATCTCAAAATTTTTTCGCAGACTTACTTTTGTTAATGCAGTAGATTTTACATTTAAATGTTAATTATTACGCCTATACAGGTATATGACGCAATTTTACCTTTGCCAAAAAGCAACATTTTTGTATATTTAAAATAGGAGCCGTTTTTGTGCTTTTAACAATATTTGTCAGTTTTCTTTACAATCATTTTTCAAGAAATTTCTAGAAAGTTCAAGATTAGTTAAAATCGAAAATGTGAAATATTTTGAAATTTTCTAATTATGTCACCTCGACCCATATTATACCTATACATACCCCATTATAATGTGAACCTGATTATGTTACATGCTGCGTTGATGATATATACATGAAAGTAAAAAATCTGTCCCATTTACACTCACTTATAAACACAAGCCACAAAGTCACTAGTCGTATCACAAAAAGTCGGGGAGAAATTTTCAGGCCAAATTGGTCAATGGGGCGAATAGTTTTCCCGACTAAACCACAGAAATCAGCGCATAGGACTACGAGTTGAATTTCCACTGCGTCAAAATTTTTTCGCAATTTTGCGAAAAAAGGTGAAAATTTTTCGCACTATGATTTTTTTGCAACCGTTTTTTGCGAAAAAAAAACCCAGACCCCGTACCATATATGGGTGACAAATACAAATACTATAAGGGCTTTATGCGATTTGTAGATTTAACGCCAATTTTTAAAAATATTTATATTAGATCAAAATTGTGGCCTAATAACAATCTCAAATGGCGAGAGTAGGCACCACGAAATTTCGTGTACAATGGGCAAGTGTCACAACCATTTTTGTGAAATATTCAATTTATGTTATGAGTATTTTTACAGAACAAATTTCGATCTAATTGAAATTAATTCGTATGAATAGATTATCGACATATTGAGATATAATAATAGCACACGTTATGTTCCGCCAGGTAGGCCGCAAGCAGCAATGGGGAAAGCCAGGCGGGAGACCGCCGCATAGGAGGCAACCCCCAGAGGACCATATATATCAACAGCCCCCAGAGGAGAGGGACCCCAGCCCAGCCACAGAGCTATCCACCAACCACAGCCCCCCAGGCACCTACCCCCTCCTCCTCCTATCTAACGGAGGACCCCAGGCAGACAGGAAGAGGCAGTCCGGGGGGCAGGGCACCGGCGCAAGGATCGACCGGGGGAGGAGATCCACGCCAGGATGCGCAAGTGAGAAAAGACATTAGAATGGAAAATATATATATATATTTCCATCAAACCAATGACAGCATCCAGCATAAACTCACATCCCCCCGACCTGCGCCCGAGGACCCACACAGCCCCAACGCCCCCTACCGACCCCTGCCCCCTCTCCCAGTAGCCCCCCGGCCCCCCCTCCCAGACCCCGTTCCGGCCTCGCGGGCCATAGGAGGAGGAGGGGGTCGCATGCCATAGCCCAGGGCGTCATCGTTGGTGGATAAACGCCCATTCAGCGACATAGTCAGCAAGGCCAATTCGCGGATCCCAGCTCCTCCGTCGCCAACAGGGACAGATTATCTCATGCCGGGTAGTCTGAAATATATATGCGGAGGGCCAGGCAGGTTTACTGCGGATAGAGGTCCCAGGCAATCCTCCAGCGCAAGCAGCAAGGCTACCCAGCCGTCATCAATACGTCAGCAAAGGGGACCAGGATAATCCGCAGAAAACATAAAATACCAAAAAGCAAATATCCAATATCATAAGCCGCAATATGAAAAAATACATAGATAATATCTCCAAAACACAAGAGAAACAAAAAGACAACCCGGAATATCTCACAATAAAGTTTAGTTATTTGGCTTTCAAATTTTAATACCAATCGTTAAACATGTCCTTTTGGAATTGGTATTGAACAAGGTTAAACCATCTTGCAAAAAAATCGTCATGTGAAGCCCTTATCATATTTTGTCCTTGTCACCATATATGTACCGGAACTCGCGTTTTTTTTTCGCAAAAACTTCGCAATTGCGAAAAAAAATGGATGCGAAAAATTTCAAACCTTTTCGCAAAATTGCGAAAAAAACGCATGGAGGAACCAAGTCATGCGCATTTCGTGTATCGGAAAATATTTAGGTCCCCAATTGACCAAGTTGGCCTAAAAATTGAAAATTTCTCCGAACCCAGCCGACCGCAAGCGAATAAATGACAGTATTTCACAGTATATATCATACACCCAGCAAAAATTAATAGACCCATTTCAGCGTATAATAGGGGGTATGTATAGGTATAATATGGGTCGAGGTGACATAATTGAGAAGATTTCAAATGTTAGCATTTTCAACCAAACACCCTCAAAATTCTCGAAAAAACGAGGAAAAAAAAAAATAAAAAAACGCATAAATATAAAATGCTCAAGAATCGCTGCTTTTTGAAAAGTAATGAAAAAAACAGCTAAATCTGTATAGGCGAAGTTATTCGAAAATATATGTACTGCATTAAGTTTCATGTAAGTGGGCGGAAAAAATCGATTTTATTTTGAAATTAAGCTTTTCGCAAAATTGCGAAATTTTTCGAAAAAAAAAGAGGGTAAAATTTGGGCCCTTCTCCGCCAAATTTGGGACCCTTCCCCCGATCGATCAAAAAACCCGATTCCGCGAAAATTCTCCACAAAGCCATTTTTACTAAATTCTGCCGAATTTTCGGGACCCTCCCCCCCCCCCCGGCCCCCCATTGTGGGAGATGGCAATAGTCAAGGGTTCAAATTTAGAAAATACGCCGCCCCAAGTTTTCACAAAACGGCAAGCCATCAACCATACAAAATTCACACCATTTCACAACACCACCCTCCCTCCCTGTCCAACCAAAAAACCGCAGTTTCCCAAAAATACAACGCACAATAAAATTTCTCCACAACCAAAAATAATAAGAACAAACAAAGGCCATACATACAAAGTAAACCTTCCAAAAAAATAAGACAGAACTAAAAGGCAAAGTATTCATGCACGCATAAAAAGTATACCAAGTATTCATATCCATACATTTTCTTCAAATAAATCCACAAAGTACCAAACGCAAAAATCCACAAACCACCAAAAAACAAGCCCACATATATTTACCGCCTTCATAAACAATGTCGACCAAAAATGCGAATCCAAGACAAAACAGACGATTCCAATCTCCGTATCATATCAACTTCTTTCTACACCCCTCCAGCGGTGAAATGAGTAAATAATACCTCAAATATTTTCCAATCCCCCGCCCCATAACCACAAATCTCGTCCAAGCCACCACCCCGCCCCCCCCAGCCCGCAACATAAATGAAAAAATAAAGGAAAAAAAAAAGAGAATCGAAATGGTATTATTCATTATGGGGGTTACATCAATACGACTAAACATGCTATGAAGCAATAAAAAAGCGGATTGCGTTAAGATTCCAAATGGCGGCTCAAGCATGAAATACTAAACTACCACTCCAACTAAATAAAATAAAAGCCTACCCAATATAACCAAATCCGCAAACTCCTGATCGCGCCAAGAACCTAAACCCGCACGTCCTAAGGACATAAGCCAAGGAGAAAAAGAGAATTTCAGCAAGCGAAACATCATTTCCATAAACGAACAACACATTCGAACAGCACGAAGAAACCTCAAGGACAATACAAAAGGGAAGGAAAAGGAAGGACAACAATGCACCAGCTCAACAAATAATAAAACTAAATTGAAATAAAAATAAAATAAAAACAGCCTCCTCACAGCAGAGCAATAACACAATTCAACCAGCCCCCCCCCCCCGAGCAAAAAATAAAAATAAATAAATAAAAAAAAAAAAAAAAAACACATACACTGGTTGGTCAGACTATAGAAAATTTTTGATTAACTACAGCTGTAGTATCTACAAATTTGCAGTTATAGGTTAAAAAAATAGGAAATGCATTTATCTAAGAACTTTAGTTTGAGTTACGAAGATGTGTTTACCTCGACGATGACAGCTGTTACGGGTGCATATATATCCATGGTTTGCATTTGTCAGAGTAGACAAGGGGCCATGCATCATCTTTTTCCCCTGATCAGATCGAAGATACCTATAAAAGCGGGGAAGGACAGGGGCCCCCCCGCCCCCCCGATAAAAAGTAAAAAATTTAAGGCGAAAAAAATTTCACCGGATACCGAATACCGAGTATTCGGTGTTTCGTTTTCGGCCGAAAACCGAATACCCGAATAGTTGTCAAGCATAGAGTAAGAGAATGTTTTCTCAGGTTTTGAAGATGCAGAATATTAAAACACAACGCATAAATAAATATACGGTATATAAACATTTTGCAAACGTTTGTTTTTAATTATTTATGCAAAGGTTATCGAAGAATAGGTCGATACTATAGAATCGAAGAATCTATCGAAGAATAAATAATACTATAGAAAGATGCACAATAAGCACCAGCAAAAAACTACACAACTTCATTACTGACCGGAGTTTGATGAGGTATCTACATAGGCATACAAGTACACAGGGTCTCGGTCTGGGGGCTTGTCCCAACGTTTCGGGGGCTTGAACTGAGCAGAAAAACGCAACAATTTTCACTTTTTGCTTTAAAAATGGGAATTTTTTGCAAAATTCGGATATTATGAGCTATTTTTTAGCTTTTTGCTGAAGCATTTTACAGCGATCTGGGACAGGATTTTAGAGGTTTCGGACACCTTTTTTCCAACCACCAAGGAGGGGGGCCTGTCCCGATGGGTCAATGTGAGGGCTTGTGCCGGACTCTCAAATCTGGGGGGAGCTGCTCCCCCAAACCCCCATGTACATCTGTGTACATTTGTGTACAGACAGTTTTTAAACTGCTTGTAAACTTTCAGAGTCCAAGAAAAACGTTTAAAAACGAAGGCTCAAGGTGCGATAAGACGCCGCACAGTACGGCGTGTCAGAATCTAGTCTTGAGAGCAAAAAAGTTTTAAGCATGAATAAAAATTAACACAAGTATCAGCATTAACTAACATACTACTTTCATGTTTTTTGGGTACATTTCAGTTCGAATTCGAAGTGTTGTGCTAATTGCAGGATTAATAAAATGAGTTCTAACTCTAAACGTTCATTGATTTGGAATTTCCTTGATTTCCTATTTATTCGGTATTCGGCCGAAAATTTACTTTTCGGTACCGAATACCGAATACCCGTTTGCCAACCCAATACCGAATTTTCGGTCCATCCCTATTAAAAAATATTATGCATGGCGCCTTGTCCACTCGAAAATGCTAAAGAATGGAAATATCCGCGCAACCGCACCGCGAGGAAACACATTTTCGTAACTGAAACTAAAGTTTTAGATAAATGGCTTTCCATTTTTTTGACCTAGAACTGCAAATCCGCAATACTACTAGCAGTAGTTAGTCAATAATTTTCTATAGTCTGACCAAAAAGTGTATGTACGGAACGTCTTCATTGCTTCATAGCAGTTTAGTCGTTTGAGGTAACCCCCATAATGTATATATCATTCGAAAGCATTTTTGATGGAGATTTTGATGAAGCTAAATTATTTCGAAAAATTTGAAGTTCAAAAATTCAAAAAAATTCAAAATAATTCAAATAAAATCGATTTTTTCCGCCTAATTACAGGAAACCTAATGTGTTAGATATCATTCGATAGCCCAAAAAGATATAGCTGTTTTCATTACTTGTCAAAAATTAGTGATTGATGAGCATGCATATTCATGCGTTCAAACATTCTACACGCTGATGTGCGTGTATAATTTTTTGTTGGGCGCACACATCTACTGTGAATAATGATTTATTTTTTTGCATAACTTTGCTCAATCCAATCAAAAGCACATGTTTTTGGTATCAAATGAAAGCCAAAGAATTAAACTTTATTGTGGTAACAATTATTTTAACTAATCTTGAACAGAAATTGCTGAAAAATGACTGTAAACCTGACAAATATTGAAAAAATTAGTATCAAATTTTGAAATTTATTACTTTCACAGACTGTGCGAGGTCACAACGCGTCTATTGATCCAAAATTTGTCAGATTTGGTTGAGTATTTGCTGAGTTACAGCGAATAAAACGGGCCAAAAATACGTTTTTCAATTGAAAAAATCAAAATTAAAAAAATCTATAATTTTTGACAAGTACATGCTATAGTAATGTTGTATATATAGTTAGACGCAACTAGAATGGGCTATCGAATGAGATCGAATACTTCGATTAGGTTTCCTTAGTACGGCGGAAAAACTCAATTTATTTAAATTAAAATTTTTAACTTCAAATTTTTCGAAATAATTTAGCTTCATCAAAATCTCCATCAAAAATGCTTACGAATGGATATATACATTATGGGAGTTACCTCAAACGACTAAGCTGCTATGAAGCAATGAAGTTCGTACATACATTTTTTGGTCAGACTATAG
>JASANF010011058.1:0-12259 GCA_030248245.1 Trissonchulus sp. WLG1_4
TATATCTGTTTTATATCCTGCTTTTTGCTTAACTGATATCGTTACGTATACGGAGAAGTATTATATATTTAGACTGATGTCTGATGGGATGGTATTTTTCACAGCGTTTGGCATAGTTTGAACAAATTTTTTAGGGGTGGTCTATTAGTGGATTAATTTTTTTGCTATTGCTGCACGTAGTTTCTAAGTATTTTCTAATTTCTAAGTCATTTTATGTTTTGCCAATGTTGAACCTAAAATTTATATATGTTTTAATCGGTTAATTTGGGTAGGACTAAGGTGGGGCAAGTTGGTAGTCACATGAGGGGGTTTTGAATTAGTGGAAACATTAGGTCCTGGCATGTGCAAAGTGTATCCGAGCTTATCATTCTCCATTCAGCCTTTGACAAACATACTTGCATTTCAAAAATGGACCAAAAACTTCGAAAACTTGATTTTTTAACTGTTAAATAAATTAACCAGTTGTTTTTAATTTGATTTTAAATTTTTCTATAAAATTTTCATAAAAAACTTAAAAATCGCTATCTACTTTTTGCTACGAAAGGGTCAGAATTGCATCCGCTTGGCGCCTAACGATAAGCTTCCTTGGTTCAAATAGAAGAGATCAATCCGTTGGGTAGGTATTCTGGTTCAATACGTCGATTACGTGCAGCAATAGCAAAAAAATTAATCCCTAATAGAATAATGGGGATTAGATCAGCGTATGTTTCGATGCCGATCCAATGTTTCGCTGCTTAGAAAGACATCCGTTTGATTGATAATGCTAACAATTTAGACAAAACGGACACAATTTCATTTTTTTCGTATTTGGTGGAATAAAACCACCGCTCTCCGCTCTAGGTTAATTAGAATAAGGTACATAGGTAGTAATCACAAACAAATAAGCTGGTCTGGCGGCAAGGAAAATGTGATATTTAAAAAATATAAGTGTCATCGAAACTTACTACTTTTGACTACCTACCTAATAAGGAAGCTGTAATATGGTTTAGGCCCATATACATTTTTATACATATATAAAAGCCTAGTATATATAATAATAAATCTAGTTTATAACATTGCTAGACCCGGTTCATTACTCTACACATCCAGAAAAGGAACGGATAACTTCTTATTTAACGAAATGCTAATGTCAAAACTTGAAGTCAGCAGCATTCCGTGCTCGCATTGCCAATTAATTCATAATCTATCCTTAAGTAGTCACAAAACAGGCCTACTATCGCTTTTCAAACGGTTTTAAAGCATTTTCAGCAAGTTTAAACTTTACACGACTAATTTACCAGTTTCGAGTTTTTTTCCGTTTTTTTCCGACCGCTCGGAAAAAAACGGAAAAAACCGTTTTTTTCTGGGAGTTTTTTTCCGGTACCCAACCCTGCTAGATGTCATGGTCAAAGTTATTAATTTAGCAGCCCTGGACCCCCTGGCTGTTCAGACATTCGAGTTTTTGACGACACTAATAGCTAACTCGTAGTAACCAGTGTATAGGCGCATGTCTTCGGTATTTAGTACGTACGTACTTAAGTTAGTATATAGTACATACGTAAATACGTTCCAAGTCCAAGTTGGGTTTTGATTTGGCGCACTAAAGTTTGACCAAAATTTGCTGAAGCCTGAGACAAAATAGGTGGCATGCTTTTCGTGACTACATAATATACTCTTGACAGGGTTTTTTTTTTGGGTCCACGAGTGGGTCCAGACTCAAGTTCTCTTAACTGGACCCAGCAAAAATTAACCTGACCCAAGCCAGACCCAAGGGCGTAGATAGGGGGGTCGCGGGGGTCGCGACCCCCCCTTTTTGGTTGAACCTTAAGAAATTATCAACAAGGGTCCCCCCTTTGGTTTCTATCGCCCCGCCGAAACAATTTTTTGATACGTCTTCAATTGACCAAATTTTGCCTGAAAATCACAAAATTCTCGAATTTTTTTCTGAGGGCGGCCGTACCCAGACCCCTGCATCTCTATGGCTGACTAGTCCTTGTTATTAATCATATCTTTCATCAAAGCCTATGCATCTCTGCAAAAGTACATTATGCTGAATTTACTTGTATAATACACTGTCTGATGTGACGTTCCCATATATACGTAGTTTTTAATTTTCCTGTCGGAAAAAATTTCCGATACGTCTCCAGTTGATCAAATTCGGCGTAAACAGTTAAAAATCTCCATTTTTTTCTGGGGGCTGCCGCCCCCAGACCCCTGCATCTGTGTGATTTTCCATTTTATTTTTGTGTCATTTTTATTTTTTATATTTCATTCCATTACAAAAACTCGAAAAGTAATTCCCCCGAAAATTTTTTCTGGGTACGTCAATGCGTACCTAGCACAGAAAATGGCATTATATAACGGGCGTAGCCAGGGGATTCCCCCCCCCCCCCGAAATTTTTTCCGACTGAAATTTTACACAAAGGTCCCCCCTTTGATTTTCATGGTCCGGCCGGAAAAAATTTCCGATACGTCTCCAATTGACCAAATTTAACCTAAAAATGAAAAATTTCCCCAATTTTTTTATGGGGGCTGCCGCCCCCAGACCTCTGCTAATCTGTGGCTTATTTTCTTTGCTTTTGTCTTCTCTGGAAGCATGTGCTTGTATAAAGTGTTGGATTGTGCGCAATGTATTTGCTTAACAACACACTGTTTATTTAGTGTATCGTTTTATTGTCACAAAAATGACAATTTTTAGTAAATTTACAGGTTTTAATGGCATTACAAAATTTGCAAATTTTATAGTTTTTGGAACCTTTCCTGCCCGCCATTTTTGTAATTGTTGGTGTTTTGAGCTCCAATTTTACGTTTTATGCTGCTGTCGTCGAAAATGAGCATTGTTTTAACCAACAAATGCTAAAATGTGTCGCTTTTTGCGTTAAAATCGCAATTAGGTGCATATTAATACACTTCAAAAAATTGAAAAGTCATTCCCCCCCGAAATTTTTTTCTGGCTACGCCTTTGTTATATAATATAAATGTCTACTTACGATTTACGACATATATATTCTTGACCCAGTCAGTGCTTAACTGGACCCAACGAAAATTAACCTGACCCAACGTGGACCCACTGTCAATTTTGAAAAAAAAACCCTGACTCTTGATGGCTGAACCTTCGTAATGTGTGTTGTAACCTTCGTAATGTACATATATGCAAATGTTTGCATTAAATTTTGGTTCCTCTTTCATCAGATGATTGAATAGTGCCAATGATAAACCAAGATATTATTATAAAAATGCCCTTTCACCAAGGGCAGCAGTGTGGGTAGAATAGGAAAGTTGGCTGATCTTATAGCGGAAAATTGCTAATAAGCTTGTCAAACACCCGGGACAAGGTTTGCAGCCGAATAGGAAAACTCAGCTTGCTAAATGAAGCGGACAAGAGTTGCGTCAGAATAGCAGTCGCCCTGCGACACGTTAGAGCTTTCTGCACCCTATTCGCGCGAATAATTAGGAAAAGCATTTTTGACGCTTACTAGCACTCAGGACTTAGGTCAGGTGTGTATTTTTTATTTATAAAGTATTTATATTCTACAGATATATACAGGTATTTCATTTAAATTTCTCCATGCGCAATTTATTTTCGTTTTGTATAGACATCTTTCCCGAAAATTACAAATGAGTAACGGCGTATTCCAACTTAACAATGTATTATTAATATATAGACAATAGACATTAACTACTAATATTCAATACGAATCATAAAATGTGACAATACATACAATATATACATAGATACAACCGTATAACTCTAGTTATTACAAATAACTGTAGAATTTATATAAGCTTAAACTACATTTATGTACGTAACAATAAAAACGAATGGCGATCGATAATATATTATGGATGAATAATTATTTCTTCTGGACATATATAGCTTGTCTAAAAAATAACATCAAGAACCAATGAAGTGCATACACACACGGCACTTTTCCGGCAACAGGCAGCTGATGATAATGGCTGATTAATTCGCGCGAATAGGGTGCAGAAAGCACTAACGTGTCGCAGGGCGACTGCTATTCTGACGCAACTCTTGTCCGCTTCATTTAGCAAGCTGAGTTTCCCTATTCTGCTGCAAAACTTGTCCCGATTGTTTAATAAGCTTATTAGCCTTTTTCCGCTATAAATCAGCCAACTTTCCTATTCTACCCACACTCATTTTTATTCAGGGCATTTGCTCCTATTCAGGGCATTTTTATAATAATCCTATTTCTTTTTCCGCTGCAGCCATTTTACTTGACAGGAAAGCTGACACTTGAATTGTATATCTGCATGAAAATAAAATATTCTGAAAAGTGATAGTCGCGCATGTGTATGCTGCACTACCTACTTATGTATTTCTGCCACTAACAGTATATTATATAAACACAATCGGCCTGTTCGTATTTGTTATTATTTTTTGGGTTTACACATTAATTTTGGTCAAAGTGACGTTATATTCGTGTTCGGCAACTAAAATTAACGTTTTTCACAGTTATTAAAAAAAAATGAAAATATTGAAAAATATGGTCAAATTGACCATTCTGGCACTTTGCAAGGGCTACCAAAGTGGACCAGTGCACACCGCGCGGACCAAACAATATCAATTAATACCCCCAAGCCTATGTATTAAGATACACCAGAAATACAGACCAAGAGGTTATCCATAAACGCGTTAAACATTGAGAAAATGATGAAAAATCATCTTTCCAACGGTATCACAGGGGGTGCACCAGTCCTGGCTACTACGTAAAGTTGACAACGAAACCAATACCACGCTGTAATGCACAATGTATGGGTTTATATTGGAATACAAGACGGCAGGCCTCCATCTTTAACCGTTTTGGCTGCACTGTCTACATATTTACTGTGTAGTACAACACACAACCGTAGTTGACTACTGAGTACTTTTTTGGAAGAAAACCATATTTTTCGTCAAAATAACGTTATAATCACGTTCAGCATCTCAAATCAACTATGTTGACTGTTTCTCAACAAAACTGACAAAATTCGAAAATTTGGTCAAATTGACCATTCGGGCACTTTGCCAGGGGTACCAAAGTGAAACAGTACACAACAAGTAGGCCAAACAATATCATGGGATACCCCTGCGACTATATATAGGGCTCCTATAGAAATAAACAACAAGCGGCTATCCATAAAAGCGTTATACAGTGACAAAGTCATGAAAAAACATGTTTTCAAGGGTGTCAGAGGGGGTACATCAGTTCTGGCTACTAGGTAAATCTGGCAGCAAAATTAATAGCACGTTGCAATGCACAGTATAGGGGTTTATATTCGGATACGAAATGACAGACCTCTATGTATAACCGTTTTGGCTGCACTGCCCGTAGGTAGACTACCCCCCTAATACACGTAAATTACCTTCCGAGCCCCCTACCTACTGCTATAGTGGCACGATCGATTCCAAAATAGCAGATGCACTACAACCCCACTACACTACCATGCATGCAAAAGATCAGACTTGGGCTGTTTGCGTGACGTCTCAAAAGCTGGCACATATTTTCACCGGACTTTGCCATTTTTCGAGGCCCAAAAAAGGGGTTTCCCCCATCCCAGCAGAGCCAAAACGCCAAAAGCTTAGAACACCATTTTGCGAATGCCTCTATTCCCAACCAGATTGAATATAAATAGCACAAAAAAGTGCCCCGTCAATGTGTATTGCTTGAGATTTGCGACCGGGGAAAAAAAGACGGAAAAATCCGAGTTTGCGGGAGACGATTTTTCATATCTCGGGTAATACCCGACCGATTTGCCTGAAATTTTGCCAGCATGTAGCTGTCCCCCAGGCAAGTACACACACCACATTAAAACAGATTTGCTTGCATAAATTTTTAGTTATTAAAAAAATTCATTTTAAAATCTCGCAATATGGTGTGTGGGTCCTATTCTAAGGTTTGGCGCTATCGCGCCAACCCTGATTAAGGGTCATTTCAGGCTGGACTGTACTGGCATATTTTTAGGCAAAATTTTAGGGGGGGGGGGGCCCCACCGAGAGGGGGGAAGAGGAAGGGGGGGGGGGCAGCAACCACAAAACAACAATATACCTTATTAAATAAATATATTTGTTATTTTATATTATATAAACTTGATGTAGCAAACAAGCCCAATCTGCGGCAAACCTTCAGTAAGTATTCAGCAACACTTTCAAGTAAGCTGACCAGTGGGTCAGCTAAAACCTGTTGTGCAGCAATTATTTTACTTCGAACTGTGTATGGAAAAGATTGACGTATTTTTTTCAGCAAAAGTATGCAAAAAAGTGTTTTTATCCCACAACAATTTGTGTAAAAACAAGCTAAAAGTGTCTCAAACGTAAAAATGATGTATCATAACACCATTCTAATTCAAAAGTCATGAGCTGCGTCTTTGAATTAAGGAGCTTATTAAATCAATATCTAGTCTGCATGTATCTTTCGAAGGAAAAAACAAAACGATATCAATAAAACGCAGCAATCAAATGTGCAAAAAGCATCTCGTTGATAGGCTAAGGCCAACATCAATGCCTTGAATTACCAACGAAAAGTGAAATCCTTTAGATGCATAATTTTTCCGAGTTTCTGGGAAAATTCATAATAAGGCAAAAGACAAACATTAAAAATTGCAAATTTAAAAAAGATACCGAAACCCGGGATCGAACCAGGAACCTTTAGATCTTTAGTCTAACGCACTCCCAACCAAGGGCGTAGCCAGGGGGGGGGGGGGAATGGGGGGAATTCCCCCCCCCCCGAAAATTTTTACGACTGAAATTTTACACAAGGGTCCCCCCTTTGGTTTTTATGGTCCGGCCGAAAAAAATTTCTGATACGTCTCCAATTGACCACATTTGGCCTAAAAATAAAAAATTTCCCCAATTTTTTCCTGGGGGCTGCCGGCCCCAGACCCCTGCAACTTTTTGGCATAATGCAGGGGTGTTGCGGCCCATTTACGAAAAAATAGGAAATAAAATAGGAATTTCCCAGAGAAAAATAGGAAAAAATAGAAATTTATGACAAAAAAATGCGAAAAAACAGTACTTTTTTGTTGACTTTTTATTGAAATATTGTACTGTGTATATAACAGTAAACTGCTGTTTTTTCGTCAAAACACAGGATACCCATAGCGTCAGTCAGTGGCGTAAAAAATTTCGGGGAGGGGGAATGAATTTTCTAATTTTTTGAAATGTGTAAAAATGCACTTCGCAAAAAACGACACAGCATATTTCGTTCAAAACCAGTGCTACATTTTTACTAGAGCGGCATCGACAGTAAAATTGAAGCTCAAAACACCGAAAATTACAAAACTGGTGGGCCGACAAGGGTCCAGAAGCCAGTGGCGTAGACAGAAAAAATTTCGGGGCGGAAGGAATAATCCCTTCGAGTTTTTGAAACGTGTTGAAAATGAAATTCACTTGACTGCAAATACCACACAATGTACATACATAATATCTGGGTTTATTTTTTCGCCAGGAAGTTTTAGCGAAGTGGCCGCCTCCAAAAAAGAGTTATTTTGACTTTTAGATAAAATTTTTTGGTCAATTAGAGACGTATCGGAAATTTTTTGGCGTGATAAAAAGAAAAGGGCGGACCCTGTGCAAAAAATTTCAGGAGGGGTAGGGGAATTCCCAACATTACCCCCTCCCACTTTTGGTACACTATGCCTCTTGACTGTAAGTATCTTATTTGCGGTCAGTGGCGTACCCAGAAAATTTCGGGGGGATTGACTTTTTTTTTTTTTTTGTAATTTTTGTAATTGTAATTTTTTGTAATTGGTTAAAATGCACTTTTTAGCCACAGAACACTTACAAAACCAGCTTAAGAACGTAAGATCACTAAACCACAAAACTGCACGGGACGCATATTAAAATTTTTTTGAATTTTGGACAAAATTTGGAGAATTGGAGAGTGATCAAATTTCTTTTCTGCCGAATTTGTTTTACGAGTGTCCGGAAACCAAAAGTCTGGAAATCTCACTACGATTCTTGACATTACAGATACTAAATTTATAAAAAAATGACATTTTTACTATGGTAAAACAGCTAAAAGACTACACAATGCACCCATGTACACATGATGTCATGAAAGACAAATCCACAGAGTTGCCGCCGTCAGGCGTCTGGGGGCTGCTGCCCCAAGAAAAAAATTGCGAAAAATAGTGAGTTTTAGGCCTAGTTAGGTCATTTGGAGACTCATCGAAAATTTTTGCAGACGGAAATGAAAACAAAAGGGGGATCGTCACATTAGACAGTGTAGTACACAATTAAATGCAGCATATTAAGGTACACTCGTGTACACATGCATAGGCTTTGATGAAACATGATAGCAAGAAATAGCAAGCTACAAAGTTATAGGGGTCTGGGGGCGGCAGTCCCCAGGAAACAAATTGGAGAATTTTTTATTTTCAGGCGAAGCTGACGTATCGGAATTTTTTTCTGGTTAGACCTAACCGAAGGGAGCGGTGAGCAGAATTTGAGTAAATTTTCAGTTTTGGTGAGCAAAAATTAAAAATTGTGAGCATTCTCATTTTGCCCTAAAAACCCTGCTTCTGTTGAAAATTTAAAAAAAAAGGAAAAAAATAGGAATTTTTCTCAAAAAATAGGAAAAAATAGGAGGGGTCGAAAAAATAGGAAAAATAGGAGCCGCAACACCCCTGCATAGTGTTCCTTGCTTTTATCTTAAATGAAGACATGTGCATGTACATACATCTGCACTGTGCCCTTTTGCTTAATACAATGTTTGGTGTATCGTTTTAGCTGTTGTTTGTTACAAAAAAACATTTTTAGTATGTAATTTTACAGTTTTTATGTCAAAAAATTTCGGAAAATTTGCTAATTTGCTAGCTTCTGGACCATTGCCGGTCACCGTTTTGGTAATTTTCGGCGGTTTGATCTCCAATTTTACGTTCGATGCTGCAGCGGTGGAAAATTGCATGTTGACCGAAAAAAGGTAATATGTGTCGTTTTTTGCGTAAAAATCGCCATTAAGTGCATTTTAACACATTTCAAAAAATATCGAAAAGTCATTCCCCCCCCGAAATTTTTTTCTGGCTACGCCACTAGTCCCAACTGTGCTACCTATTTCGGCTTGCTAATAATCGTTAAAGTGGACATGACAATTGGTGCTCTGTGATTAGAAGCGTAAGATAACATCACAGCCTTATTATGGTTTTGGTTCATCTAGAATCATTTCGTTAATCAATATATATTTTCAGAATTTACGTTGAAATAAGTTTAGATTAGCAATGTTTGCTGAGTTATTAGTAGGTACTGAAAGCTTGAGTCTGATGCACTGGTTCACTAAAATCATTCATGCAGTTAATGAGTTTAAGTTGTAGGAACGGGTTGGTTCAGACGGCAGCGCTTTGGATTAATAATCTGAGGACAGATGGTTCAATTCCGCCCCTTCCTAACTTTTTTGAAGCTGCAAATTCCATCAACATAGCGTTGCACTGCAGATACATAGCTTTGTTCTACTGAGCTACTAGCCTTTCAGTGTAATCTAACACTGTAATTCTAGGTGACACACGCACATAATTTGAGCTGAAGTAAAACATGCATACACGAATTTCTTGCACAGTTTAGTGTTATATCGCCAAAGTCAAAATTAAAGACCTGTTGTGCTGTGGCACAACAGGAAAAAGGACCCAAAAAACACACCAGAGCGGGATCGCTACCGCTAAAAAGTCGACCAAACGTCGTTTTGGAAAACTTGGGCTATGGGGGCACTCAACTAAAATGGTCGGCTCAATATGGGGAGGGGAGCGACCAAAAGGGGGGGGCTCCCTTCCAGGTTCACAAAAATATGCCAGCTTTATAGACAGTGGATTATAAAGTTGTGGTTACGTAAACTCATTAAACCTGTCTTTTAATCGTATATAATTTTTTATTTGTTTATTAATAAGTTTTTTAATAAACGTATATTGTTTTTGATGAATGAAGTTTATGATAAACGTCGTTCTTCTAAGATAGTAGTGACGATTTCTTACGCCGAATCCCTGTAAAAGCTGATTTTTGAAGCGACAAATAGCGTGGTAATAGTGGCGACAATAACAGGGTGGTAAAAGTTATTTTGTGTGCATACACAGTCCACACTGTTCGTAGAGTGTCTTTGGGCCGGATTCAAACTTACGCATACCGGCTGTATGTCCGTTCAGCCGGTAACATTACGAAATAATCACGCCATTGATAATGCTTAAATCAGCATGTGGCGTGATTTTTTCGTAACTTCGACGGTTGAATGGACATACGGCTGTTGTAAAAGTATGAAGCGACCCTAATACGGGGCTTCGGCTTAGTGTGTATATATCTACTACTAGCTGCTTAGACGTTTAGCATCGTAAAACCGAACTTAGCATTACAAAACAAAACTATGTAGCATAAGTATTCACATGCGTAAAGCACTGTAAACTTACCAGCTAGCTTCATAGCCTTTTTTAACACATGGACTCAACGATGAAAGCTTGTTGGCGTGTATATTTTGCCTAGATTTTGTTTTCGCTTTGGTTACCTGTTTTTTTGGTTGTTTTTTTCAGTGATAGATTACACGATTGCTTAGATAGTCTTAGACAGTGTAAATTTGGCACAGCTTGTGTATATATATCGCTGTTTAAGAAAGCGCGATATTCGATATGGTGATAGGTATTTTCAGTGTTAATTTGTTTCTGATTGTCCATGATATTTCGTTTTTTTTATTTTAAGATTTCACGTTTTTTAGTGAGATCTTTTTTAGTGGCCCAAAAATTTTGTAAAAATTTTGAGTGATGATAAGGGTTGCGCACAGAGATGCACGGGGGGAATATTTGAGGGGGGGGGGTGCCCGACCCCTAACTCAAGGGGGGTAGTCCCTAGTTTTGGCTATTTTTCGGCGACAGCCGAAAATGCCGCAGGCGAAAAGTTATTACAATTTTTCAATTTTTTACGCATTTTTGGGGCACTTTCTTGGCCATCAGAGGGGGGGTGCGGGGTTGAGGGGGAGTGCCGGATGTCTGAGAGGGGGGTGCCGGCCCCCTTCAGGGGGGGGGTATCATACCCCCCCTATGTGCATCTATGGTTGTGCGCAAGTTGTGATAGCAGCTTCATTTAATTTCAAAATCTGCTAGGCCGGGTCGAAAAATTTTGACCCGTTGCTAACTCAAATTGGTGGGCAGAGGTTGTAAATTGACATCCGGGGATCATACGTTATTTTTGGTGTGAACAGAAGAACACACAAGTTGTACACAGAAGTTTTGTTTTTGTTTGGTAACGGTTTTTGTGACGGGAAGACAAAGTAGGAACCTGGCTTTACAAATATTCGCTTCCTGAGGTTGTCAAAACGAGAAGCGTGGCTGCTAGTGGGTCAAAAACACGAAAATTTAGGCCTTCTGGTAAACAACATGACTGGTAAAAAAATACATGACACAAGGAGGTCAGAACGGATGGGGGAATTCTCGCCCCCCCCCCCCCCCACAAAATTAAGACACTTTTAAAGTTTTTAATTTAAAAAAAATTTAAAAGTCAATCCCCCCACCAATTTTTTTCCTGGCTACGGCACTAACACAACACATGCCCAGCCCAGTGTTATATGCTTTGCACTTGATGCACTGTGAGAAAATTTTCTAAGTTTATGTTTCACAGTTGGGCTTCATTCAGTTCACATTTATATATTTTTTATTGTTATGTAAATATTAACTATATTTAGCAGTGAGCACCTGAGTATATATTATGTACTACAAGTCAAATTTTTTTGTATATCATTGCTTGTACTGAAGATATGTTTATTATGCAGACAGAATACTTTTGGCTTTGAGTAAGAAATTGTGCAATATTTTATGAATGTGCATAGGATTTTGAGATGTGAGCAAGTTGGGTCTTTTGTTTTGTATATACGTAGTGTGCTGAAATATGCAAATTACTTTTGCAGTGCATTACACATTGCATTGCAGCGCATTGCATTGGTGTATAAATATATAATATACGTACTAACTAATATGTAATATGAAACGTGCTCGTTCTTTGTAACTTCACAAAAGTGTGTGATTATAAGTTTGTGAACAGTATATTAATGAAAGGATTAAGGATTTTGTTGTTTTAATTTGTTAACTTATTTGTGTTTTTCTGTTATTTGTTTTTGTCTGTTGTTTTTGTGTTAGTTTAATGAGTCAGGCTGCTGAGTTTTTTGGGCTACAGTAACCTTTTTTGAACGTTTGATGCTGAAATCTTTTCCCACGCTCACAGGATTCCCAGATTTAGTTGCAAATGATGCTCCCAGATTTAGCAGACCAAGATAGCCCAGATATAGCGGAAAAGCAATTTTTATTTTGGATGAGG
>JASANF010011060.1:0-11303 GCA_030248245.1 Trissonchulus sp. WLG1_4
CACGGTTGTGGTGTGGAAAACTATTTATTAAATCACAAATAACATCCAGAGGCACATACAGACAGAACAGGATTAAACGGAAATAAAAGGCCGCACCCGAACACAACACAACGGGCCGTCGGAGAAATTCGTTACAAATCCAACTTCACTAAGCCAGACCACTCACATCAATTTAAAGAAATGTGATTATAATAATCGTTTGTTTTAGTGAAAGTTTTTAGACATATTTTGACTGTTAATAACACTATATTAGTCTATTCACACTATTCACATTTGTTAGACATATTTTACATTACTATGATTTCATATGATGTTATTTGGCTCTCTCTGTTTTGATTTGATTTTATGTGACTTATTCAAAGTACAATATATTTGTTTTGATTCTAATTGAGCTTCTTAAAAAGCTATGTTTAGTGCAGCAGTGACAGAGCTTTTGACGTGATGTAGTTTAAATGCTTTATCGATACAACTGACAACTACTAACGCTAAGCGGTTTCAGAAACATGATCATTTTATTAATCTAAGATTTCAATCCATTAATAATATACCTATCCATAAAAAATTTATGTAGTTTCATATTAACATTTAAATATCCGCCTGCTGCTGTAAGCATCGATTGAAAAACGTGAAATTTTTTACTGAAAATAACCAAATCTGATAAATTTATGCATATTAAATACTAACTATGTTATAAACAATTTCATGCAATGTGTATTATATAGTAATAGGTCGGTTTTGCAAACAAAATAAAGTTGACATTTGCTTATATATGTACTAGCAGCAGCAAAAGTTTACAACCAGACTCGTACTCAGCGATTCGTACTGTGGCAACTACCATCTAGCCATTCTTATCAAAGTTTTAGTTATCACTTGTTCCCTGAAGTATCACTAAACTTAGTAATTTAGCCGCTCTTTGGTATATGGTATGTTGCGATGTTTTTTGTTCACTTTGTGTAGTTTGTTTAGGGCTAAAGCTTGGTTCATATATATTTGTGCTTAAGGACACAAGGACAAGGACAAGCACAGATTTCGACTAGCTACCGTGAAGAATTAACACAAGCGTTTTGGCTAATTTTCAGCAAACAATCTACATAGAAGGGACCCCACTCTCTGCTTTTTAAAATTTGGCTCATTTGGCCCGGAAATTACAGTCCCGGCCAGAAATAGTGTCCCTTCGTCTTCGCGAAGGCGAAGATGCGAAGGCCCTTCGCGAAATCGCGAATATTAAGTTAGCGTGAAGGCAAAGCTAAATTATTTGCAGCTAGTGTGCCAAGGCCTAGGGCCTATTCCTTTACCGGAATAAACGAACTGGACTTATTTTAGTCCGAGGTTTTTGAAGGGTAAATAGGGTTAAACAGACAAAACAAGATAAAATAAGTCAACGGCTTAATTTTAGTCCGAACCCATTCCTAAACTACCACTGGACTAAACGGATTAAACATGCACGCTTAACATTAGCGTGCGTAGTCCAATTTAGTCCGTTTAGTCCAATTAAAAAGCAGCCCGCTAAAAGTTAAGTCCGTTTAATCCGGAGGTTTTGGAATGGCATTTTTATGCTTCATTTTTAAACCGTTTAGTCCGATTATAATTAACCCTTTGATCCAGTAAAGGAATAGGCCCCAAGTCTAGCTATACATGCGTGAAATACGTACGCTACACGTATTTACGCATATGTGCATAGGCAGGCTGACCAATTGACCTGCGAAGGAATGTGCGAAAAAAAGCACGCAAATTATGAACTGGAAATTTTCGCGAAGCCGCGAAGAAAAGGTCTTCGCTTTCGCGAAAATTGGGACCCTAGTTATGGCCAGGGACTGTAACTTGGAATTGTTTGAGGAGAAAACGAAATGGACTAAGACAAGGACAAGTATGAACCGGGCTTATGAGTAATGTCACTGAGCTTGCATGTGACATCCGCACATGATAGCAGCCAGTTTGCAAATTTTGTCCTTTCAATTTGGGGTTGTGGTTCAACGGTTAGCATTCTCGACGTCGACGTATGTTTTCTCGCATCTTCGATTTCCTTTCTGCAGAACGACTCAAGGCTCGATTCATACTTATGTCCGATGTCCGTTCAGCCTGCAGAATGACGTCACTAGCAGCCTAGTGCAGTGTATCAGCCAGCGCATGTGACGTCATTATTTCGTAATTTTGTTGGCTGAACGCACATACAACTGTAAGAATGAATCGAGACCTTGATTCCCGGAGCGCCCGCTCAAGTATATTTTTACGCGAAGTTTAATGCATGTTTCACTGTCATTGCTATCCTAAACGAAGACTGATTTAGTGTCATTTTTTAGACTGAAGTGGCCACTCCGGGCGAAAAAAGCGCGGCTTTGCCCGAAACGGACGACATCTCAAAATGGCCCTCCACGCGCGTCGAGAATCTGACCACCAAAGAAATGTTCCAGCTGATGGTGAAGCTGGATGGATACAAACCAAATGATATCAGCATTGAGACCATGGAGGGGCGGTAAGGCCTTCGACATAGGATTAAAGGGATTACATGGATTGAGGGGGTTATGAGACCATGGAGGGGAGTTGAGGCCTGGGACATAGGATTAAAGGGATTACACGGATTGAGGGGGTTATGAGACCATTGAGGGTCAGGTGAGGTCAGGGACATAGGAGTAAAGGGATTACATGGATTGAGGGGGTTATGAAACCATGGAGGGGAGGTGAGGCCTGGGACATAGGATTAAAGGGATCACACGGATTGAGGCGGTTATGAGACAATGGAGTTGAGGTGAGGCCAGCGACATAGGATTAAAGGGATTACATGGATTTAGGGGGTTATCAGTCCATGGAGGGGCGGTGAGGCTACGAACGTATAACTAAAGAGATTTAATGAATTTAGGGGTATGAGAGCATGGAGGGGCGGTGAGGCTACGAACGTAGAACTAAAGAGATTAAATGAATTTAGGGGTATGAGACCATGGAGGGGCGGTGAGGCTACGAACGTAGAACTAAAAAGATTAAATGGATTTAGGGGTATGAGAGCATGGAGGGGCGGTGAGGCCAGAGACATAGGATTAAAGGGATTAAATTAATTTAAGGGTTTATTAGACCATAGAGGGGTGGTGAGGCTACGAACGTAGAACTAAAGAGATTAAATGAATTTAGGGGTATGAGACCATGGAGGGGCGGTGAGGCTACGAACGTAGAACTAAAAAGATTAAATGAATTTAGGGGTATGAGACCATTGAGGGTCGGTGAGGCCAGGGACATAGGAGTAAAGGGATTACATGGATTGAGGGGGTTATGAAACCATGGAGGGGAGGTGAGGCCTGAAACATATGATTAAAGGGATTACACGGATTGAGGGGGTTATGAGACAATGGAGTTGAGGTGAGGCCAGGGACACAGGATTAAAGGGATTACATGGATTTAGGGGGTTATCAGTCCATAGAGGGGTGGTGAGGCTACGAACGTAGAACTAAAGAGATTAAATGAATTTAGGGGTATGAGACCATGGAGGGGCGGTGAGGCTACGAACGTAGAACTAAAAAGATTAAATGAATTTAGGGGTATGAGACCATTGAGGGTCGGTGAGGCCAGGGACATAGGAGTAAAGGGATTACATGGATTGAGGGGGTTATGAAACCATGGAGGGGAGGTGAGGCCTGGGCCATAGGATTAAATGGATTACACGGATTGAGGGGGTTATGAGACAATGGAGTTGAGGTGAGGCCAGGGACATAGGATTAAAGGGATTACATGGATTTAGGGGGTTATCAGTCCATGGAGGGGCGGTGAGGCTACGAACGAGAACTAAAGAGATTAAATGAATTTAGGGGTATGAGAGCATGGAGGGGCGGTGAGGCCAGAGACATAGGATTAAAGGGATTAAATGAATTTAGGGGTTTATGAGACCATTAGAACTAAAAAGATTAAATGAATTTAGGGGTATGAGACCATTGAGGGTCGGTGAGGCCAGGGACATAGGAGTAAAGGGATTACATGGATTGAGGGGGTTATGAAACCATGGAGGGGAGGTGAGGCCTGGGACATAGGATTAAAGGGATTACACGGATTGAGGGGGTTATGAGACAATGGAGTCGAGGTGAGGCCAGGGACATAGGATTAAAGGGATTACATGGATTTAGGGGGTTATCAGTCCATGGAGGGGCGGTGAGGCTACGAACGTAGAACTAAAAAGATTAAATGAATTTAGGGGTATGAGACCATTGAGGGTCGGTGAGGCCAGGGACATAGGAGTAAAGGGATTACATGGATTGAGGGGGTTATGAAACCATGGAGGGGAGGTGAGGCATGGGACATAGGATTAAAGGGATTACACGGATTGAGGGGGTTATGAGACAATGGAGTTGAGGTGAGGCCAGGCACATAGGATTAAAGGGATTACATGGATTTAGGGGGTTATCAGTCCATGGAGGGGCGGTGAGGCTACGAACGTAGAATAAAAGAGATTTAAGTGAATTTAGGGGTATGAGAGCATGGAGGGGCGGTAAGGCCAGAGACATAGGATTAAAGGGATTGAATGAATTTAGGGGTTTATGAGACCATAGATGGGCGGTGAGGCTACGCACGTAGAACTAAAGAGATTAAATGAATTTAGGGGTATGAGACCATGGAGGGGCGGTGAGGCTACGAACGTAGAACTAAAGAGATTAAATGAATTTAGGGGTATGAGACCATGGAGGGGCGGTGAGGCTACGAACGTAGAATTAAAGAGATTAAATGAATTTAGGGGTATGAGACCATGGAGGGGCCGGTGAGGCCAGGGACATAAAATTAAAGAAATTAAATGAATTTAGGGGTATGAGACCATGGAGGGGCGGCGAGGCTCGTTGTTGAACATTCTAGCTTAATCAATACAATTTCAACGGCGAACATAACACTGAATTATATATCTCTAATGTTCGTCGTTGAAAATGTTCGTCGTGCTGAAAATTCATATAAATTTGACACCATGTTTGTGGTTCAGGATGCTGGTGGAAGCTCGTCATACGGACATCTTTACGGAGAAGACGGTCTCCCACCACTTCACCTACGAATATCTCCTTCCCAAAGACGTAGACCCCAACGAAGTCCACGCATCGTGGTCCCCAAAACATCAAGCTCTGGCCATCAAAGCCCCGAGGGGTCGAAACCAAGCCAAGAAATAAAAAATAAAATTTTAGTATTTATGTTTTTTTAAACTTTAATATTTTGGTGCCTGCAAAATGTTAAAATTAACTTTAAAATGAATTAAAGCGAGCTACATTATAAATTTGATAGAATGAAAAATATGCAATTGTACATGAGTTTACTGTTAAACGACCTTTTCAAAAGCTGCAATTGCCGCAAAAACCAAAAAACATTTACAAAACAGCTGTAAAAATTACACAATTATTCAAAAACATGGCCCGGTTTAACAGAGACAGTATTTTTTGGGGTATTTGTTTCTATTAGATTTGTTGGTTCGCTTGGCTTCAAATGCAGCAGTTTTTTAATACCGGCTCTGATATCAGCGTTTTTGTAAAAATAAATAATCGCGTTATTAGCCGAATTGGCATTAACCAGAAACCAAAAAATTGGTCCGATTAAGTTTTGTAGGCTAACGCAAGTGCCCAAATAAACCATGAAAACAATCACTGCGTATGGAATTGTGTGGAGTAAAAAAGTGCAAAAAATCACTAGCGATACACAACGTGACGATTTTTGACGCGGTGATTTTGTTGTACAGTTGTGCACTATGTAGCCGCAAAGTGTACGCGGCACTAGCATCAGAAGCTGTCGCCTAAGCGTCAGAGGAAGCCTATGAGCTCCTGAAGTCAGTTGACCAAGCCCGGTGTTTAGCAACAACAGGTGTTTGGTTGACCTAATTGTTTAGCAACATAGTTTTATAAAGTTTTTAGTGTAAACTCAAAAACTGACTGACTGCTACTTAGAAAACTCAGCCATACGGTGACCACGTAAAGCCAAAACTGAAACTGAAACTATTTATCAAAATTTTCAGGATCAAATTTTAGTAATACGTATTTTGGAATTGACGCGTCACTTCTTTTTTTGGAAAACATGAAACAGATATTCACACTGGTAGCGCTTCTTTCTGTCTAACCACATATTTGAGACGCACGCTCTCTTGCGCTAAGGGTGAGATTACAAGAATGTGGTGTAGGGTTGACTCAATTATTTCATTTAATCAGTGACACCTACAGTCGGTTTCAAATGAAAATGCCTCTTGGCGTCCAAATTTTGAGGTCCGACGCGTCGGATGAACTCACCCGACGCGTCGGATGCCATCATCCGACGCATCGGGTGACCTCACCCGACGCGTCGGGTGACATCATCCGACGCGTCGGATGATGTCATCCGACGCCAAGTTTGATGCCCTCGCTAAGCTACAGCTTATGTCATCCGACGCCTGATGAAACTTGAGAAAATTATTTTGTTTAAAACATATAGAGGGGTCAGAGCAAGCAGTTATAAACTACCAAAAATAATAACATAAAACACTAGTTTAAACTTAATTATTTGAATTTTACCTATGCTAATTGAAAACTTTAGAGTTAGTATGCATCTTCAAAAGTTTAAAAAACGAACACGTAGCTTCCTTAACTTCATAACACTACCCCCATTCACACTCAATTTTATTTCGGAACAAAAATTCAGCCAGTTTATGTAACACTATCTAGCCAACTGACCCCAATAATGTAAACGCATTATTTTTTTATATAAATTACCTAAAGATTCTCGAACTACATACATTTTTATTAAGTATAAAAGTATTTTTACTAATTCAATTGTTTATATAGTTTCATACCATTTTTTTTGAAGCAGCCTCATTTTATAAATGTTAAAGGTCTAGTTTTCGCCCCCCGCGATCTTATGCGCTTCAGCCTATAAATTTGTAACCCAATACAATTGCAAAGAAAATTTTCGCTGAAAATTTGTAGTCGGATGTCATCATCCGACGCGTCGGATGACATCACCCGACGCGTCGGATGACATCATCCGACGCGTCGGATGACATCACCCGACGCGTCGGATGACATCATCCGACGCGTCGGCCGACGCCAAAATTTCCGACGCGTCGGAGGCATTTTCATTTGAAACCGACTGTACTCTCAATTTCAATTTCAATATCATTTATTAAGGTGGTAGTTACGTTTTCGAAGTTTTTGCAATAATTCAAAAGTTACTTGATGGAACATAACCAAACTTGGCACGAACATTGCGAATGTAAATAGCAATATTTCAGCTAATTTTAACATTGATTCAAACTTTTACGGTTAATTTATATCTAAAAAACTGGATTTTTTGTGTATTTTTTGAGGACTTACAAAATTGTATGCAAATTTCTGTGGCTCTTACACTACTCAGAAAAGCCAATCAAAAAAGGTCTAACCCAATTTATGTTAAGAATATTTTCAGCTAAAATATGACATATTTCTGTTAGTTGTTCTAGGCGATCCGTAACTTTGAAGTTATTTTACCTCAATTCTGACTTCTCATGCCAATATCACGAAATACCGATAACCACTTTGCACAATAATTTACATGTACATAGTCCCGTATGCATCTATTATACCTGCAAAATTTGGTTAGTATATGTCACAGCAGCCAGGAGCATTGGCAGTGTTAATAAACCCCTTCAAAAATTGCAAATTTTCTTCAGTCTCCTGAAACGTCATTTTTAAAACTTTTATCTGCCATTTTTTCAACGGGTACGGGAAAACTGTGCTTAATGTACTATGAGCTGACCCCAATGAGGCCCTATTTAACTGAATTAAAATTTTTTAAAAAATCCGTCATTTCTGAGCATAATGAGTGATTTCAGTTGAAGTAACCAATATCCTGTTCCGTTCATGAGAATGCGAAAACAGCTTATTTGACAGTAGCCAAATAAATTTGCCCTATACCTTTTTCGAATTGAGTGAAAAGGTTGATTATTTTTTTAGTTACAGCCTACCAAAGTCATAAAAACTGCCGTTTCTTGACTTTTTAGAAAAATTTGAGGCAAACTTTTGCTCACTGTAAAAATCTGCTAAATTATTACGTTTAGTTAAGCATACCAGCAGTTTCATAACACATCAACGTGCCTTTGGTATAAATTACGTAATTGTATGCGGAATTTTGTTACCACAGTGAAGAAATAACGAAATACGGGGAAAAATGCATAAAATTGAGCTGATGAGCTTCACCAAAATAGTTGGCGTGCACACTAGAAATAACACCGACTCTTGAAAAATTGTAATTTTGTAAAAAATAAGTTGATTAATAATATGCAAAAGACCGCTTGTAAATTGATTTAGTAATTGCTACAAAATAGAACATTGAAAAAAGCTGCGAAAACGTAACTACCACCTTAATTGATATTGAAATTAAAAATGATTAGCCCAAAAATTGATAATGGTATTGAAATTGAAAATAATTTAATTGAAATTGAAATTGAAACTATACTTTCAATTTCAATTTCAATTATGCTGGCTTGGCTGACTTCACGGCATGTCAGTTTCTGGAACCAAGTCTTGTCTGTATACCTGTTTGTGCATGTAACATGTGTTAGTGAACAGCCATGATCGAAACGTAATTAATATTGAAATTACCTATTTTCAATTATTTTTTCAAGTCGACGTAGGTCTACGCTGCTCATATGAACTTCAAACTTTGACGTAAACACATTACGATTTCTTTTGAACAGAGTTGGACACAAGGCGGGGTGCCTCGGGGGGTGGGGCAGAGGTTTTGCTCCGCAGGGATGTATGATTTTTTACTGTACCAACTTACTTTTTAAATTGTTTAGTGTTTAACAGTTGAAAAGTGTCTTTTGTGCCACTTAAACATTAAAAATTCAAGCTTTAGTTTGACCAATTTGTAAACTATAGTGCGTTTAGATGGCAAAATTGCGACCACGTATATGTGTTATAAACCGGGGGTCACCCCCTGGTCGAAGCAGGCCTCCTCGCACTCATACAGACATATACATCTTCGAAAGTCATTCCTATTCACGTTTCACAATCGCGGAGTTAAGCCAAGACACGCGTTTCTTCATTTTTATATTTGGCAGTTTTCATGACTTCGCAGCGCTCTGTGTAGCGCCCTTGAGTTCAGAAATTGTTAGAAAGGTTGCCAGTAGTTTCTCTGGCTTGCTGTTTGGCTTACAGCGTAGTAAAATCGCGACTCAGCACAAGAAATGTGAATATGAAAATATGCATTTAAAACATGAAGTTATTCACACTTTAACGCCCAAATTCAGAGAAGTTACTTAACAATTTAAATAGTTTTATACATTTTTCATTCGGAAATTTTAATGGGAAGCTATTTCTAGGCCAATCGGCGCATTGCCGAAATTATATATTGTCCTATGGTGTAACTGGCTTATATTCAGTGTGAGCTGGTGAAGACGTCGCGAACAGGGGGGTGGCGCTGAAGCGTGAAACGGGGTTAAGTATTTAGGGCTTCACGCGCCGATAGCGTTTAGGAATAGCTTCCCCTGAGCGTAGGGAATGAACTTGAGTTAGGTTTTTACTCGTTTTCCTCTACTTTTGTTATTTGTTATTTTGGCCTCCAATAAATATTTTTAATTTGGAAGTTTTGTGTCGCCTCCAATTTTGACTGTGTGTTGAGTGTCTTTGTAGGGCTTTGCAGCTATTTTGGAAAGATTCCACACGTGAGCCCCGAACCTGAGAAAGGGCCGGAATCTGAGTTTTAGGCCGTTTGTTACGGTCTTCAACCGTTAGATCACGTTCCGCTGGGCTCGTTCGCACGGTCACTTTTCGCCCTCGTGCCCTCGCCTTTTGAGCCTAAATCCTAAGAGCCCCGTGGTTCGTGGTTTAACATATGATTGAAATAAACCTTTCAATTACAAATGAGACGTTTCATTACATTTGACGTTTTCGTTAAAAAAAGCTGGAGTATATATACCTATTTAGGTATTTAGGTGTATCACTTGACTTGACTAGACCTTTACTACACAGCAAACATGGAAAAATAGCGACTAACTTGTATATTCACCCCTCGTTATTTTGTTGACAGACGTTATTTTATTTTTGTACCCCTATGCGCTGCCATAAACAGCAAAGGCCCTCGTACGCCTTGCGTATGTGTGATAAAGTATAAACAAGCAGCAATTTATTGCAAAATTGATCAGCAAATTATGCTTTTATTGAAAAAAGCTTGTACATTAACTTTGTTGAAGTTAGACCTGCCGCTGTTGAAATGATTTATTATTGAAATAATACTTTTCACAATTAGGGTCAGATTCACACCAGATCTTGCACAACACAAGCACATGCACAAGGAAAATATACGAGCGCAACCGCTTAGCTTCAAGGGATTTATGTGGTGCGGGGAAACACGCTACGCATTTTGCGGGGAAAAACCCTAGTGCTCCCTGGCCGAACCTTTAGACATAGGCCCTTTTTCCTGTCGGCACCGCAGTGTCGGCAGGTCTTTACGCTGCTTTTTACATCGTACTTTGCACACATTTCGACAGAACCTATTCATGGACAGGGGTGGACGCGGGTCGAAATTTTCGACCCGCGACCCAACCCAACCCACGGCTCGACACTCGTGGGTAACCCGCGACCCAACCCGCGCCGTAAAACCCGACCCGCGACCCACTTTGACCCACCACTCTGTAACCATTATATACGTACATTATACAATGGTGTGTAGCCAGGATTTTGAAAACTTGCTGACTTATTTAAACTCACTATTGCGGGGTCTGAGCTCGACCCTCAGAATCCAATTATTTTTACACTTATTGACGAAGTGGCTTACATGACAAAATGTAAATTTGGTCGTTTAATGTAAATAAACTAACTGTTGCGGAGGTCTAGGCCCTAGGGGCAGCCCCCAGAAAAAATGGAGTTTTTTCGATTTTTTTGGACAAATTTGGTCAACTGGAGACGTAATCAAAAAAATTTTCCGACAGTTAAATTAAAAACTAAAGATGGGAATTTCATATCAGACAGTATATTACACCAGCATAGTAGTATAGTGCGAGTATCTGACACCAGATTGGGTGGGGAGCATTGGGTGGGGAGTGGGTGGGGAGCAAGCGAATTGGGTGGGGAGCATTGGGTGGGGAGCATGCGTGTTGCTAGCCTGTCTGCTGCTATTTCAAGGTCATATTACTACCTTATAGCTGTTGTCATGGTAACGACATGGTCTATTTTTCCTCGTGCATGGTAAAAATTTGGTAAGAAAATGGTTAAGTTTTGGTTAATATTGTTTGCTTTATGTGTTAATCATAGGCATAATTTATCGATTTTTGTGGTTTTGCATGGTCATTAGTGTGTGTTTTGTGGTGAAATTTTGGTAAGTAAATGGTCGTTTTGTAGTCAGAATAG
>JASANF010011061.1:0-30125 GCA_030248245.1 Trissonchulus sp. WLG1_4
CAAGCAGCACTGTTATTTACAGACAGAAGAAACTGAAAAGAAAACGCAGCTGCAAACCCAAGCGACTCAGGCAGAATCAGGCAAATATGAGAACATAAAATCAGAAACCAAAGAGGAAGAGTCAAAGCTACCAGAGATCAAACCAGCGCCAGAAGCTGAGAGTGAGGGTGGAAAGACAAAGTCACCACCTCGCAAAGGCAGCAAGCGTGGTAAAAAGGGCTCTAAAAAAGGCTCAAAGCGGGGGAAAAAGGGGTCTAAACGAGGCAAGAAAGGCTCCAAACGAGGTTCTAAACAGGGATCCAAAAAAGCAGGTATTTCCGCGGAATAGCACGATAACTTTCTATTATTGAGTTTTTCGCTTCCTTCGTGAAGAAACCCGAAACCAAAAGTTTACCTATGCTCAGAAATTAAGTAAACATTCTGTGAACGTTTGCATAAGGAAACGGATAATTCAATACCATACCAAAGTAGGTCCGTAAAATTCATTATTTTATCTCACAGAGTAGTCAAGTGTGGTACAAGTTAACAAACCTAACGAACCAAGTATACCTTGTGGTAGTATCACTGTATACATCAATAAACCACTAGCCTCAGCGCACTGCGTGCAATTGAATTTGAATAAATACGAACCATTTAGCTACGTTCCTTCTCAAAAATAAAAACGTGTTTCGCTTTTCGACAGGTTTGTGTAAGGGTTAAGCACGCCGTACTGCGTTAAGCAGATTATTAAACGTCACGTAGTCACAAACCATATTACAGCTCGAAATTTTTAATTCAGTGGGTAGAAAAAACAGCATATAAAGTATTCTGAGATTTGTTCACATTTGATTCAGAAAAAAGTGCTGGTGTTGAAGAAAAAGCGGAAGATCAAGACAAGTCCGGTGGGTCAGATGCTCCTAAGATGACAACAGCTTATGACACAGTGCAAGCCCCTCCTACCGAACAACCAGAACCTATCAACACGTCAAATTTAAAGATGCTCACAGCGACCACCGAAGTATGAACAATAAAATAATAGGTTCAAAATTTCCATCAAGGTTTAGGTATAAAGTGATTGAATTCGTCAGGAGTTTTTATAAACGGTTTATTAAAACAATCGGCCCAAGTGTAGTGTCCTACATGGCCAAATTTGGCCAACTTAATCAGTTGATGTATATACACAGTTAGTTAGTTTTGTTTCAAAGAATTGTTAACTGTTCTGCCTAAATGTTGGATGATGAGAAATAAATGAATCTGAAAAGACATTAACAATTATTTTAAAAAATTTTGAGGCCACATCCGGGGGCACACCGTCCTGGTCTTGTGCTATTAGAAATGGTCAAGTTGGCCCGCTGACTTGGCGAACTTGGCCAACTTCAATGGCAAACTTGGCCAACTTCAGTTGGCCAACTTGGCCAACTTAAAAATTGCTAACTTGGCCAACTTCAGTTGGCCAACTTGGCCAACTTCAGTTGGCCAACTTGGCCAACTTAAAAATGGCTAACTTGGCCAAATTCAGTTGGCCAACTTGGCCAACTTAAGTTGGCCAAATCAACTTGGCCAACTTGGCCAACTTAAGTTGGCCAACTCAACTTGGCCAACTTGGCCAACTTAAGTTGGCCAAATCAACTTGGCCAACTTGGCCAACTTGAACATCCGATACTTTCACTATTTGAAATAAAGTCGAGTTCAAATCTCGAAGTTTACATTTTAAATTTTTATTTTCATTAACTGACTAACTAACTTGAAAAAACTTAAGTTGGCCAAGTTGGCCAAGTTGAGTTGGCCAACTTAAGTTGGCCAAGTTGGCCAAGTTGATTTGGCCAACTTAAGTTGGCCAAGTTGGCCATTTAAGTTGGCCATGTTGGCAAATTTGCAACAAAGTTAACAGTGTAGGACACTACACTTGGGCCGATTAAACAATCGAATCGATGAAGATTTCAAATAATTTCAATTTTCAATTTTCAAGTTTCAATTTCAGCAAGAGTTACTCGAAATGAGCATTACTTCTTATTAATTTAGCAGAAGTGAAACAGAAGAGTCAATTACACTAAAAAGAGAGCTGTAGTATAACTATAACATATGTATTCTTTTGGTAAAATCCTGCTACTAATACTCTTTTTTAGGCTCCTGTGCAACCAGATGACAAAACTGCGCTTCCAATAAAGGATGCTAAACAGTTACCTTATGATACCCTTCAAATGGTGCCTAGTATGCCTGTAGACGACAAAGGTATGTTTCCAGCAGACACTGGTACCGCAGCCGAAATGCCTCCTCCCGGTCAGACAGCCCCTATCGCGCCCCCAGGCGAAACAGTTCCTGTACCGCCCCCAGAGCAGTCACCAGACGCACCACCCCCTGAAGTGGCACCACCGGGTCAAACTGCACCGGTGCCTCCGATGGATTCGGAAAAACCTGCTGCTGAGTCAGCTAAGGAGCCGCCGGGAAAAAAAGGGAAAAAGGGCAAACGATCAAAGACTGGGAAAAGGTCTAAGCGAGGATCCAAAAAGGGTAAAGGTGCCAAAGGAAAAAAAGCCAAAATCATCTCTAAAGTGGAGGAACTCAAGACTGCCGCACCAACTGACGCAAAATCAACTGAGTCGGCTCCTGAAGCGCCCCCTGAAGTTGGCAAAAGTAACTAAATAGTCATTAACTTAGGGCCTATTCCTTTACCGAATTAAACGGACTGGACTTATTTTAGTCTGAGGTTTAGGAACGAGAAATTGGATTAAACGGACTAAACGGTTTAAAATAAGTCAGCGGCTTAATTTTAGTCCGAACCCATTCCTAAACTACCACTGGACTGGACTAAACGGATTTAACATGCACGCTTAACATTAGCGTGCGTAGTTAAGTCCGTTTAGTCCGATTAAAAAGCAGCGCGCTTAAAGTTAAGTCCGTTTAATCCGGAGGTTTTGGAATGGCAATTTTAAGCTTAATTTTTAACCGTTTAGTCCGATTATAATTAACCTAATCCGGTAAAGGAATAGGCTTAGTGCAGGCTGCACGCTTAGATTCACAGCGTGCATATTTATCTAGTTATTGCAGTGGTAAAAGGCGGCACCGTAGTTATTGACTGATTGCCCTGTATATTTCACGACAGTCATTGTATTGTAAGTACGTTACCGGTTGCCACCTTGTTTGGCTTCTTTGCAATACCCGTACACCATACATACATGCAATCGAGGTCAATTCTATAGCACGTGCACACTTGGCCTTACTTTAGAGTGCACTAGGTGTCCACTGAGACCATAATGCATTTTTTTGAATGATGCATATTAATGAAAAAAATGAAAAAGCAAGCCATCAGCCTGAATTAGCTTGAGATAGAATTTATGAAAGGGGAAAGTCCGTTTTTAGTACGCTGATTAAGCATAATTTACTAGCCTATATATCTCGTTTTTCGTCAATTGCAAGTTTTTAGCTGCTGAGGAAGATAAGAAACCTGACGAAGAAAAAAAACCGGACGAAGAAAAAAAACCTGACGAACAAAAAAAACCTGAAGAAGAAAAGAAGCCTGACGAAGAAAAAAAGCCTGACAATGAAAAAGTACCTAGTGCGCCCCTGGAAGCTCCATCTGACGGGTTGCCGCCTTTACCGCCTCCTGTAAGCTACTGTTTTCACATAACAATTCCATGTTTTGTCCGGCAATTTTGCTCATAGTCAATCAGAACTTGAAGGTTAAATGCCCATGAAATTTTATTCCATGTTTTTCCTGGTTAAAATGGCACTACCGCAGCATTTTATTCCTTTTATTGCCACAGCACAACAGGTCTTTAATTATGCTATAATTTTCGTTTTTCTCATATTAACAGTTTATTAGTAACTTCTCTAGTGAGACTAGCTTCACTGGTTTTTCGCTTTTTTGACTTCTATTGTTTTAGCCTGAGCAAGAGAAAAAAATCGAGTCGCCGTTTGGGGAGCCCTTACCTGAGGAGGGGGTCAAGTCAGCTAAAGTGGAATCTGCTCCGCTAGGGAACCCCGAACCTAAACAGGATTCACCGGAACAAAAATCAGCTGGATCCGCCGGATCCGGTGGATCCGGCAAGAAAAAAGGGAAACGATCTAAGAAAGGAAAACGTGGTAAACGGTCTAGTAAAGGTTAGTAGCAATCATCAGTTTTTATCTGAATTTTAAAATGAGAAACGAAAATTTTAAAATGAGAAATGAAATTTAACCAAAAATTGCTGAACCCTTGTAGCGTAATTTTCGCAACTACTTGTTGTAGGCTTACAATGAAATCGAATAAGAACGCTTGCTTAGGCATTAGGTTTTATAATAGATAGCCCGGTCTTGCCTATTAAGTGAATTGCATTAGTAAACACCAATTATCTATTATCCGTTTTTTAAACTAAATAAATAGTTAGTTATTAGAAATTGTTGAAGAAATTTGCTGCGGTTTGTGGGGGGTCGTTTCCTAAGTTTTAGGCTGCTTTATTGCGTCTTTTGCGGCGGAATCGACCCCTAATACATGGCATACGTGTTTTAGGGGGATCGAAATCCGGCAAAAGACGCAGTAAAGACGGCAGCAGCAAAGGAAGCGGCAAAGGAAAGAGAAAGAAATCAGCGAAAAAAACTGGCTAAAAATTCTGCTCGAATGCAAAGGACAAATTTTGAAAATAAAGTTGCAAAATATCATTACAGAACTTACATTACAGAAACATGTCATGTCATTAAAATTTGCCCTTGAGTAAAACTTAACACTCTAGCATCTTACCTCTATGCTTAATTTTATAGGTTTGGCGCCAAGCCTGATTTCATTTCTACATAATTTATTTTCATGATAGTAGCCAGTACTAAGACTATTGGTTGCAGTAAAAACTATTTTTTACTTAGCACCGATGTATAGTCACGAAAGTATATAGTCGGAGCATTTGTAACTTTTTTAATCAGTAAATACATTTTTTCAAATTCATTCAGGAAAAAATGCCTTCTTTAACATCGATGCCTTTATGATCGATATATAATAAGCTGCTTTTGTGACTTACCGTTTAAAACAAATGAATGAAAATTGAATGAGTCGCACCTTTTGTCCATCTATCCTTGCAGCCTTATGTACGTACGTCCCAAAGTCCGTTTGCTCTTAGGCCGGATTCACACTGGCACTTGCACAAGCAGAAGCAGAAGCACAAGCACAGGCACAAGCACAAGCACAGGCACAGGCACAAGCACAAGCACAACGCGTAGACGTTCACACTAGAACTTGCACAAGCACAAACCCAGCCAATCAAATTTAAGCCCGCCAATGTAACGTCTTTTCTGTTCAGAAATTTCGTTTTAGTTCTAAAATTTTGGGCTAACAAATTCACAGTTTTAAAACTTTCTCGTAATAATTTACGGAAGAAGGAAAGAAGAAAAATAAACTGGAAAGAAAGGGAAAAATAATGCTAAAACGCAATTCGAATTTAAAGATTAAACGAAACTAAAATTAAAAGAAAGAAAAAAATAAACGCAATGCATTCTTCAATTAATATATATGTATGATCCATTTAGCCAGGGGTTCCCCCCTAAAACCACACATTTTCGTTTAATTTTGCGCCATTTATGCGTACACCCTAACTGAATGCTGCAAAATCTCTACGCTGATTGGCTGTGCTTGTGCAAAAGATAAAATTTTTGAACAAGCGGTGTCCTTGTGCCTGTGCTAGTGCTTGTGCTTGTGCTTGTGCTTGTGCTTGTGCAAGTGCCAGTGTGAACCCGGCCTAAGCATGTGGGCTGTGAAAGTGACGAGCGCATCTGCCTGCGCTAAAACACAGGCAGGCTAAAGAGTGTCTCACTCTTCTTCTACCCTACTATGTACTCTATTATGTACTTCTACACTAATATGTACTCTTGGTGATATTAAAGAAATGTGATAAAATATCTCTTTTATTCAAAATCATCATGTGGTCACTGGTCAGTGGTCACCTACTAAACTTTAAACTAAACCGAACAGAAATCAGAGTTAGACTAGATGCAGTGTGCCCGAATGATATGATCCTCGCACCTTCAGTACCTTTACCTAATAGGTCGAAGGAAACGCGCAACTCGACTACTTGAACCTGTTCACTATGTTGTTGAAAGACTTTTTCATTATTTGATCATTATAGGTATTAGCAAGAATACATAATGGGAAGAGCGTGACGGTTTGCCCATGTGTCAGCTAGGCAGCGCGGTAGATGCGTTGCACATTAAAACCCAGTTCATACTGGTCTTTGTCCTTGTCCTTATCGTTTTGTCCTTGAGCAATTTCAAGAAATCTACTTTGTCAAATATGCCATTTTTTGGCAAAAAGATAGTCAAGGTGATTGCCAGCTTGTATAGAAAAAATAATTAGCTGTGCTTCAGTCCTATTTTCACAGCTGACTACCGAAACTTGTCCTTGCCTCTGTTCCTCGGACAAGTATGAACTATGAACCCGGCTTAGCAGCCAAACATAACTCTAATAGAAACATTACCAAATAAGTACTAGTACACAAACAGGTCCTGCAACGTTCCCAAAGGGGTTTTGGAAAGTACCCAAATGGGCATGTATTCAAAGGGTCCTATGTACAACGTACCCAAATGGACACGTTCCTAAATGGGAACCGTTTCTAGCGGCAATACTATCAGTCTATCAAATTTGGATACGCCAACAAGCAAGTTAGCGTAATCTTAAGTTGTGGGCGGAGCTGAACGGCTTTTCAATCTGATTGCCTGATTGCTTTGTCAAACAAAAACGTGCCATTGGGATGCGTTGCAGCACATTTTACTACGTTTAACACGTACACAATGTTTCCATTTGGGTCATGTTTTGGCTGTTAATGTGCAGCGCATCTTACCGCTTGTTGTAATTCGATTGCGAAGGTTACTTACGTTAATGTGGATGAAATGCTAACACAAAACAAAAAGTACAGCCATGTTTGTGATACTACTAAAATAGGTGATATCGTTTTAGAATCTCGATCGACCTACCCAAATTTACATAACGTGCTTGACTGAGTTGTTCACTCAGAAACATCGGTTTTGTTACATAAATGCTTTCTCCAACGAATTCGCTTTTGTTTAAGATAGTTTAGGACTTTTAAGGCGATTGAATTATTTTCTGTTATTTTAGGACAATTTCTTCTGACATAGCGATAACTGGTAAGACTGAAAAAGGTAAGTTGTGTTATTATTTTGATTGCACCAAACTGTTACATGTGCCAGCAAACGAGCACATAAAGGATTTTCACGGTCTAAAATACAAAAATTTCAGGATAATGGGGAGTTTATTAACAACAATAAGTAACACAAAAACATACCTAAAACAATAAGTAGCAAAAAAGCATTAAATGAAAATTGCTTTTGTAGGCCGCAAACGAAAAGAAAGCAGGCGCCAACCTGCTGAACCAGAAGCACCCCCCACTGACGTAAGCGGTCAAGAGTCTCAGGTGGTTTCGACAAAAAGTGAAGAAAGACCAGGAAAAGAGAAGAAACGGGACAAAAAAAGCGGTCGTGGTAAAAAACCACCAAAAGAAGGTTCTGATAGAAAGGATAAAAGTGGGGGATCTAGAAGTAAACGCGAGAAAAAAACAAAGAAAAAGGTTAAATCAGGCAAGTCTGAAACTGCCAAAGAAAGTATGGGAAGCCAAAAGAAAAAACCAAAGGACAAGAAGAAGCCAGCATCGGCAAAAGATAGTCAACGAAGTCCAACAGAAAGCTCAAGGCAGAAGCCAAAGGATAAGAAAAAAGCAGGGTCTACAAGAGAAACCCCAAAAAGTCCAACAGAAAGCCAAAGAAAGAAACCTAGAGATAAACAAGTAAAATCTGCCAGCTCAGGATCGAGCCGTGAGCCTTCTAAGAGAAGCGGTTCATCTAAAGACAAAGCCAAAAAAAGCAAACCAGAAAAAGGCAAAACAAAACGAGATGCTGCCAGTAAGAGGGGATCTTCTGCATCAAGATCTGGCTCTGGCTCTGCGGGGACCCAAGATAAGGTACAGCTACGCTTTTTTTCAGTTGACACTAAAATGAGACGTTTACGCCTTGATTTCAGGGGGGGGGGACTACGGGCTATTTCGGCCAGAGCATCGTTCCCGCCGATTCGCTAGAAAAGGAAAGAGTGTCATAATCTTTCATATTATGTGCTCTTGATAGTGGGCAAGGAATTCTCTACTTTTCCCGTAAGCCCTATTGCTCAACATTACAAGTATTACAATTGTAACAAATGTGAAAGTTTACAAACGGTAAAATTGTTACAATTGCTAGATTTCGCAAGAGCTGCATTTGTACATTTGCAACAATTACAAGATTGCTCTATAAATTACACTTAAAACTTTAAAAACTTAAAACTATATATTACTAAAAACTATAAGACTCTTTTTGCGGACAACACTACTAGCCTTGTGGAAATGTATGAATTTTGTTGATAATGATGATATTAGAATAGGTATTTTTATGAAAGAATGTATATATTTTAGGGACAAGATCCAGATGTAGTAAAGCCGCCAAAACAACAAGAGCCCAGTCCATCCATGTTTCAAGGTGATTATTTTTGGGACTGTTGTGTCAAGGCAAAAAGTTCACAATTGGGTCAGCTTGAGTCAGATACGATAAAAGTCACCTGTAGCCCTGAAATAGGGAAAAAAGTGGTCATGTTTCGCGAAATCCGATTGATGAACCAAATTGTTTTTTTAAATACAGTTAATTGTAAAAGTACACAAAGTTGTTAAGACTAAAAAACTAAAAAGGCAATGCTTACAATACTATATATATTCGTGTCGTATATAGCCTTGAAAAACAATTTGTGACGGAATAATTCAGAGAAGAGTCACTTACAAAAAACAGTTTTTATTTTTTGTTAATGTATTCTGAAACTTAATTTTTAGGTGACACGCTAGCGGAAGCAGAACCATTTATTCCAGTCGATGAAAGCCAACAACGGTCGTTACAGTACGCAATGGCCACTGGGGGATCAGGTCCAAAACCGACGGAACCAAAGGGGGGCTCCGAAAGAGTCCAATCTAGAAGAGGGAAATCACATAGGGGGAAAGCCAGCTCAAGGTATAATTTTGCTACACAAACGGAAGTGTTTTGCACAAGTATGTATTTTGCATATGGCTGTAACCAGTGAATGTAATCATAACATAAGACCAACATAGACAATGACGACTTAAATTAAATACCAATACCACTCAATTAGCTAGTAAAAAATTAGTATGGCTAGACGATAATGACAATGACTTGACGAATTCGAAACTCTACCTACCTGTATAACTTCCCTAGTTGCAAACTGCAAAAAATCGATCATTCTGCTTATGTAGTTATCCTACCAAGTGTACATAATAGAGAAGAGTATTACGCGCTTCCTTATTCTAGCTAATCGGCCGAAACGATGCTCCGGCCGAAATAGCCGTTTTACGCCTTCATTTCAGAAGGGATTACCCCCCCCCTGCTCGTTTCAGCAGACCACCAGAGCATGAACTCTGTGGTGAGCTGGTGGTGTGCTGAACCTGAAACCCCCCCTGAAATCAAGACACCAGCGAAGTTGGTAGTTTGCTGAAACGAGGAGGTAGGGGGGTTGCACCGATTAAGGGACACTATTTTTCCACTTGGTCAAAATTCTCAGTTTTTTTCCGAAATTTAGTTCTAACTTCGCAAATACGTATCACATAAGCATAATCGACATGTCAAATGAAAGAGCTGCTTTTAGTGCACCTATTTCTCAACCTGGATATTTTAAATTTTGAAATTAAACGACATTTTTATTTGAACAAAGTGAACAGGTTACACTTTTTGCAAATAAGACTAAATAAGAGGGACAGTTGGTTCCAAACAAGGGACAAAGCATACCAATTAAGGGACAGCAAATATGAAACTGAATAAGGGACGAAATGAGACAATTTAGTTCTAGAAAACAAACATATCAAAGCTGGGCAAAGTATTAAAAACGTTATCCTGATTAAAACCAAAGTAGCAAAGCAAAATTTACAAGACAGAAACACAAAAACAATATACTTGGAGGTGGTTAGTGGCCAGCTGAGTCCAAAATTAAGCTCTTATTTGCATATCTACGGGCCCATTCCTTGGATTAAACGGATTGAATTCATTTTATAATCTGAGGTTTAGGAATGGCAAAACAAACAAACAGACTAGACGAGTTGAAATATTTGTAGCTAGCGGCGTAGTCTAAACACATTTCTAAACTACCAGTTGACTAAACGGATTTACCAACATAAGCCTTAGCGCATGCATGTGCCGGAGTCAAAAGTTTGCGGGGCTTCTCCGGCAAAATTTTGGGGACCCTCCCCCCCGGATCGACCAAAAATACCCTAAGTTTTGCCAACTTTTGTAAAATTTTTCCAAGAAAGGGCCAATTTTTCGAAATTTTGTCCAAATTTTGGGGACCCTGCCCCCCGACTCCTCGATTTGGGGGTGCCCCCCATTGCCACCCGCCCTCATACATGTATTCTTTTTGTCTGACTGAAAAGCGGCACACTAAAAGTTAATTAAGTCCACGTAATCTAGAGAATTTGGAATGACATTTTTAAGCATAATTTTTAAACTGTTTTGTTGGATTAAAATTAATTGTAAAGGCAAAAGCTTGGAACAATTGGTTATCATGAGCCTTATGCATGCACGCCTAATTAGGCATGCCCAATGAAGTTATTATAATAAAAACGCCTTCTAACCAAGGGTTAAACGGCAGTTTTCAACTAAATCTTAAGCGCCAACTGTGCTAATTTTTATTGCAGCAGCAAATTCAAACCGGTTTAAAGATTGTAAGTCTGAGCTAACTCGGTTTAAGCTAATCGGTTACAGTTGAAGTAAGGCTCAGGCGCCAATTTCATTTAAGATTAAAGTAGGCCGAAATGTCAATATCTTCTATGTAACTTCTTTTAAACTTACTGTATAATTTGAAGTTGAAGTTAGGTTATTTTACTTCAAGTTGAAATTAGAGATAAAGTAAGACCTCTAAATTTTTGCAGTTAAAGTAAAACCTCCAACTTTTTTAATTTCAGTTAAAGCAGTTTAACTGAACTTTTTTGCACCAAGTAGTTTGCTACTTTGCGGCTACCAGTATACTTTGCGGTCAGCACCTTGCTGAAAGTCGAAAATTTGGTCAAGTTGACCGCTACAGCATTTTGCTTGGGGTGCCAAAGTGAAACAGTACATAAAAATTGAACCATAAAATGTTAAATGATACCTCTACGCATATACACTACGTCGCAAAAACAATTTTGCTCGAGTGATTATTCAATAAAGCATAGGTCGAATTCATGGAAAATTATCTTTTCAAGTGAGTCATAACACCAGTTCAGTAGTTCAGTACAGGTACGTACAGTACAGTAAAATTTATACACCAGTTCTGACCAGTGGCCATCACGTAAATCTGACAGCAAGTCTAATAGCCTAGCACGCTGCAATGCACAGTATGTGGATTTATACTCGGATACAAGACAACAGATTTCCATCTATAACCGTTTTGGCCAGGGGTTGACGCGGGTCGTGGGTACTGGGTACCCGGGTTGGGTTGGGTCGTAAAATTTGAGTCGTGGGTATACCCGCGGGTACCCACTTCAGACTGCGTGGGTCAACAAATTTTTTTCGACCCTAAAAAATCACTATGTCGGTCTCCAATTTACAGAAATTTGAGTACCGTGTAATAGAACCATTCGTTTAAGGTACATATGTAGCAATGCAAACGATTTAGGTACAGATGTGCACTTTGCAAATGGAAATTATACATGGGCAACAGCTAAAAACAATTATTTATCAGGTAGGGTTATGTCTATGGAGTGGTGTGTCTATGTGGGTCGCGGGTCGGGTTTTATGGCGCGGGTTGGGTTGCGGGTTACCCACGAGTGTCGAGCCGCCGGTTGGATTGGGTCGCGGGTCGAAAATTCTGACCCGCGTCTACCCCTGGTTTTGGCTGCACTGCCCGTATATTTCTTATATATACAGTAATAATACACACAGGTGTTGACCATTTATCACTGTTTTGCGTAAACTTGATGAATTTTCGTCAATATACAAGTTATATTTACCATGCGTAATAATGCTATGAGCCATTGTGTATACTAATTGAAACAACTAAAATGGCAACTGTCCCTTATTTAGTTTAATTAAAGCTGTCCCTTATTTGGTATAAGCTGTCCCCTAATAGGCGCCAGCAGCTGTCCCTAAATTGGTGCATTTTAAAAATTTTAGCCCCAAGTCTTAAAACCTTCGTAAAAAATTTAAATCAACGTGAAACTAAAAAAACTAAATGCCAAAAGGTAGCTTAATGAATAGGCTTCAAAGTGATATAAAAATTATAGCGATTAACCAAAAATTTTACTTGAGCCACTGAAAAATAAATCCATTTTGAAATCCTTGAAACACGGATTCTTGACTACACAACTGGACGAGCATGTAATCTCTTGCACCGCCACCCATAAAAAACTGATATTACAAATCCAAGTTTGCAGCGATATAGATAATTGGATGGGCTATCAAGTGATGCCTCTCATGTGACATAAAGTGACCAATCAAGTCTGCGCCATGCAAAATAAGAAAATCTGTCCCTTATTTGGGATTGTCCCTTAATCGGTGCAACCCCCCTACCCCCCCCTCCTAAAATCGGCGTAAGACGGCTTTTCGGGTGGACCATCGCTTCGGCCGATTAGCTAGAATAGGGAACAGTGTCATACTCTTCCCTAATATGTAATCTTGCTCATACATATTCAGATGTCACTCTACTGTCTGAACCACATTGTCAGATTGCTGTGTAATTGAATCTCGATAGAATCTATCACATAACTTTTCAAGAGAAATTATTTGAGTTTTTTCATTAGTTAGTTTTTTGTAAGTATATTTTATTTTCTTATTTTTTTAGTTTATACGGTCGGAATTTTGTACCATATACATATCCTATTATAGGTTTGGCGCTATCGCGCCAAACCTGATAAACTTTGTTACAAGCTGTCTTTACATCTTTTCATCACCTTTTAATTTTTTTAGTACTTATATGATCAGTCATTATGACGTCATAATCATGATCGCATTTTAGGGATGGTGCGCCCTCAGGTGGTCGGGATAAATCTGGGAGGCCAGAAGGCTCAGGCAGAAAGTCTGGCAAATCGGGGAGAGGTCAAGGCGGCGACAAAAAACGCAGCGGCGATAAAGGAAAGAAATCAAGGTCTGGATCGCCCTCAGGCAGTCGGGTTAAAACTGGCAAATCACACAAAAGCAGATCATCTCCCCCAGGAGGCGGTGGACAGAAAAAGAAACCTAGTGGTCAACGAAGTGGCGGAAAATCAGGAAAGTCAGGTGCTTCTACGAAACCTTCAAAATCGAGTGGTGGTAAGCCGCGAAGCGGTGATAAACGAAGCGGTGATAGACACAAGGGGAAGGGACGCTCTACCTCTGGCAGACCTCAATCAAAAAAAGGTTAGATTACTTACAAAATTTAAATATGAAATTGTATTACCTAGTTTTACAAGGAAACTGCTTACCCAAAACCTCCATGTAAAAAATGACGTAGTGTGCGTACCATGAGTCATTTTAAGTTTTGAGTGAAAGTATTTTAGTAATGAGTACTCTCTTTGAGTTTGAAACGCCATAGACGTTCGAAATTTTCTCAGCCGCCGCGTAAAAACTCAGTTCACAAGTGGTGTATAAAAAAGGTTTAACATAACATTTTATCGGTGGAAAACTTATGTACAAAAATCAAAAATGTGGTTCTGTGTGAATTCAAGCGTGAAGCTGACCAGATTCGAAGCATGAAGGTGATGAGTCGCCTACCTATCTGCGATTTAATTAAAGGTGATGAATTAAAAGGCGCAAACGTATGGAATAGAGATTAGTAAAGTCAAAAGGTCAGGGCATGGGTGCAGAAATACACATTAGGAACGAGCAGAAAAACGGGACGCAGCCCACGTACCCAACAGATAAGATCAAACAGGTGATGTCTGCTGCTGCTCGTATGGAATTGAGGATTAGCTATCCGACCGAAAGACCATACACAGAAAACACTTAGGGCCTTATCCAAAATTAGAACGGATTAGAACAAATTAATGGATTAGATTTAAACTAATTTTGCAGCACAAAATTAAAGTAAGCGGCTGAAATTCCGCCCTAAATGGCTTACATACATTATCTCGGTATGTGCCAACCCAAGTTTCAGTAAATTACTTTTAAACTACTTCTAAATTATTTTTATTTACTGACGCTGCTTATTGACGAAATAAAGTTAAATCTATAAATCCAATTTTGGATAAACCCTTAGATGAAGCATGCTGTACTTGGTGATAACAGCTAGTACCTAAGAGCTATGTACCTCGGCGGCATACCTGCCAACTGTACCAGTGTTTTTTTTTCAGGCGGTCGAGCACTTGAAGGACAGAAGCGGCAACCGGTTGCAGTTTCATAACTCGCGAATACTTACTAGTACTGCTCTGTATTTGAAACGGCTCACGGAACTTTTTCAAGATTATTCAGTTCAATATAGATTTATGTTATCAAATCATCTAGATTTTTGAAAAGCAAATGCAATCAGATGCGACTGGTTTCGGGAAAAGTTCTGTGCGCTTGATAACTGATCTCACTTATGGTTGGTAATAAAACAATCTTTCAAAGTGTGAACATGTAAAGCTTATACAGCATAGATTTAGTCTGGTAATGTCATTAACAATCACTATATTTAACGTTCACAGACTGCATAGAACCTATGTTCAGTGTTTCAACGAAGAGTGTAATATAGAAACGGCGTCTAGACCGAATTACTTATTATTCCGCCTGAAGGCGAAATTATTGGAATCGTAACGTGTTAGGAAGTTACGTGTAAAACACTTTCGTATGAAATGTATGGCCTTGTGTTGCACTGTGCTAGCTTATAAAATCCAGCGTGTTGCAATCGTGGGGGGCATGAGCACGATGAACCAAATAAACAAGCTAAATTTTATCGTAAACGAGCTAACTTGCGTCAATTCCATTTATAAAACTAAATGTTGGGTAATATATTTTGTTGCATCAAATTAATATCCCCCTGTTTGTTCCTGTTGCGCCACAGCGCAACAGGTACTTTATACTTGGTTTGTATAGGATTTGCAGAATCTGTAAATTAACACACTTACCTGACAGCATGCCTACCTTTTGTGTTGTGTGCGTGTGTTTGCTCCTACCTTTGCTGTAGTAATGTGTCGGTCATCAGACTGCTATTAACGCCATGCTATATGCACTGCACTACCTATATAATCTATTATATGCATATAATAACAGCGCATTCAATCCATCTCAAACTGATGAAATTGAAGCTTCAAAAAAACGGAGAAGGAATCGAACCGTCAATTTTCAGATTAATAATCAGAAACTCTACCATCTGAGCCACCGCTTCGTGACCGTCACTATAAATAACTGATATAGTGAATTTATTGGGACCGTGCAGGGGAATCGTGGTTTTAGCAATGATCACTTAGCACACATTGTGACACGAGACTTCCTTTTCACAAGAATTTTATACGTTTTAAAAAATAATGGTTTACCAATGATTATCTCGGGAAATCAGGTTGACACATCAAAATAAATGGTATCTCACGCTACATAGTATTTATCAGTCATCAATAGTGTTAGACTTTTAAGTAAAGACAGTACAAGCCGGAATAGCTTAGTTGATAGAGCGTTAGACTACAGATCTAAAGGTACCTGGTTCGATCCCGGGTTTCGGCTCTTTTTGAAAATTCAGGCTTTATTTTTTAACTTTTAATTGGCAGTTTTTTGCACATTTTTTTGCCCAATAGTTGCTTTTTTAACTAGTACTAAAAACAAATGTTGCTTTTTATGAGTTTTACTTTTTGTCATCTATGTAACGCTGATCTGTACTCACTCATATAGGTTATGAACGCAGTGTTGTTTCGAAAATTAAACTGTCTGCGTTTTATTTTCTTTGGAATATACATAGATACAGCAACTGAGTTACGAAACTCTTTAATCAACAGACGCGGTTTTCTACTTTTACATTAGAGCGTGTTTATCAATTTTTGTATGAGTGAATTTGGAACGGCTAAGCAGTAAATCTGTGCAAATGAATAACAGGATTTCATATAATTTTGTCCACAAAATTGCCGCGTTTGATATTTTCTCTGGAATTGTGACACTCAGACCTCACCATGAACGACTGTCCCAAGACATAATATGAAAAGTGTCATGCTCTTCTTAATATTTACGTACTTTTTGTTTGCGATTAGTTTTTAATGCGCAACAGGCCTAATGTTGTCAAACGTTAACCCTTCTAACTTCTCACTCACTGAACTACTTTTGCAGTAAACTTTTACTTGTTTTCTCCTTATTTGACTTTGCTACACGTGCCCCCCTTTGCTGCAAATCTTGTTTGGTCTTGTAGCTGTCTGATTGGCTGTTGGCATTTAGCCACAGCCAGTTAAAGTCTAATGTTAAAGAACAAGAGCGTTTGAATTTGAAACTTCGACGAAAATGATGTAAGAAACAAAACTACAGACTTTGTGTGGTACGTACTTACTCGGCCGAAACATAGAACTTACAAACAATAAACATCATTGGTTTTAATTTAAAGTAGGAATTTTTGCAAATTCAAATTAATGCACTGTCGCATCTGGGGCTTAGTTGAATCGAGCTACTGCGGAAGCTGGATAGCTCAGTGGTCAGTGCCATGACATGGGAAATCATAGTTAGGTGGTTTGATTATTAGTATGATTTCTGCAATTTAAGATTTATTTCATTTTGGCAATTTCATTTTTGTTAACTATCATTTAACTCTCTACGAAGCAAATTTAGTCCTTTTAGGAGTCTACTTGTTTTAACTGTTTGCGAATTTGCTAATTTTTACATACTATCAAAGGCACAATATTTAATATAGGGTGACCTGGTTTCGCAAAGTTTTGCACAAAATTAACCTTAGACTTCAAATTAAATAAAACTTCTGGATAAACAAGCACGATTTGCGAGTAGAGTTGAACTAAATTTGGATAGATTTCGTTGCGACATGCTTGCAGTGCTGAGGATATTCTTCGAATATAATACGCGGCACGAAGATTTTTTGTTGCCACCATTATTATAACTAAATATGACCACCATCATATCCTTTTCTAGCCAGCAATATCACAAATTATGCTTAAACAGTTACTATATTAGAAAAATTTATATGGCACCGTTTAACCTGATAGATATTGTTTATCTGCATATGTAAAAATTAAATAATGTGGGCAAATTTGTTTCGGCTGGTGATCTTCACTCGCGCAATCGCGGTCTTTTCTGGTTACTTTAGCAAAATTCCGTATGTACATACATGCACGCTAAAAATCGATTGCTAACCGCAGCTGCAGTGTCTGTCAGCCACTGACGCAGTATAAAGTTTGATGATACTTATATTAACTTCATCTATTCCACATATGTTACATAGGTACTTAAGGTTTGGACTACGTTTGCGGCTCGTGTCTTATACTCCCATTTGTGGCAAAGAAATGCTCTTGGAAAATATTGTAACTGCAAGAGAAAAAGCTTGTTTTACAGGAGGAACATTGTACTTCAGTAGAAATAAATTTTATTTAGTCAGTACTAACGTTGCATTATTTGCATACTTGCATGTCACTAAAATTCAGTGACATCACCTTCTGCCCTACCACGCACGGTTGGTTGGCAGTGGCATCTTAAGTCTGAAATCTTCTGGTTCCAACGCGTTAATCAACAATCTGCGAAACATTGTCCCAACAGGTTTCGTCACAACACTGTTCAATGAGGTTTACTGGCACTATGTACCGACCTGTTCTGTATGATCCGATAAACGCTCGCACGAACGGTGTTGCTTGTCGCTACATAGGCTACGTATGTATGTAGTATACTTACGTACACAATACGATACACACACCCACACAAACAATGGTTTTTCGAGACCTGCCAGCAGTTTTACGAAGAACTGCATGCAATCATAGCAGATGGAATGCCTAATGATGATGCCTCTTGCCATAATGAAATGTCCGTCTGAGCAGCTAGTGTGTATCTATATATTATATAGTAAGCACAACAATGAAATAGAATAAATGCTATTGATATATAAAGAAGACCACTACGGCACTACCTATCTAGAAAAGTCAAAAGTATGTATTTATTTTGATGTTTTACAATTTGAACAAGCAGGCCCCAAAAAGGGGCAAGGTTCCTTCGCCGAGTGAAAATTCTGCTTATTTTACCCGGGAGATTTCAGCTTGTGTGTTTATTGTATTTTCATGCATCCAACTCACTAATACACTCTTGCTAATCCTTGTGTACAGTTGAAGTATTTAGTTTCAGCGATTACACTATCAATTCAACAACTTTATCGAAAACCCCTGCCATAGTTGCCGGAAATGCTATTTATTTCATCATATTTTACCTGAAAAAATGTCCAGTCTAAATTGTTTCTGCACACAAAAGTTATGTAAAATGTTTGCAAAAAACACAACATATGGGGGTTGAGCCCTCAAAGTATGTATATATGTATATTTCCGCATATTTTACGAGAAAAAATATCTTGTCTAAACAGTTTTTGCAAACAAATTTTTTGCAAAAAAAGACAATATATGGGGGTCGAACTCTCGAAGTATATATAATAATCTTTGTACTAGCGCTTTTGACCACTCGGCCACGCTTCTTTGATGTGGATCGAGCTTTAGTTATGACTATGCGGAAGAAAACTGTGAAATCAGACGACAAAACAATCACGTGATTAGCACGTGTATTCTAGTCTGCAAAGTTACTACATAAAATTTTTTTAAAACAAAATTGTAGTAATATAACAACTGAATACCAGTGCAAAAATGTTGTTGACCATTATTCCACTAAAAATTGTAGAAAGGACCTGTCTTAGAAAAAAAAAGACCAGTCGGTCCCCATACTGACTTTACGTCTTATGCCCGCTTCCCACTGCGGTTTAAGGTTTAAGGTTTAAGGTTTAAGGTTTAAGGTTTATGGTTTAAGGTTTAAGGTTTAAGGTTTAAGGTTTATGGTTTAAGGTTTAAGGTTTAGCGTTTTATTCACACTGCGGGTTTAAGGTTTAGCGAACGCATGTTGGTGGGCGGAGCTATAATTTCAGCCAATAGAACGCTTGCCCGCCAAAAAGTGTATATTTAGGCGGGAAAATGACAAATTTGAATTTAAAACTGTTCATAGGGGGTGTCAAGCAAGCTAACACGTTCCAACAGCCAATGTTTGATCTATTTTGAGTACAAAAACTTCAAGTACATTTAATCTATGTACATAAAAAATAAATTCGGTATTCAAATATACATAGTGTACGTATTGTATTAGTGCACTTGCCGGTATGCTGAGCTCTTTTCCAGTAGAATTCGTATTGATGCCCCCTACGCCAAAAAATCCTAATACAGTGCGCGTCGCAGTAAGGGAACCAGCCCAAACAATGTGGAGTTTGAAAACAATTCACACGGTGAATGGCATTGCTATTTACGCGATGCTGCATACTGATTGGTTAAATGCAGAAGCTCCGCCTAACAGTCGCCGCTGATTGGCTGAATCCTTAAACCTTAAACCAAAAAGTTGAAATTTTTCAACTGCGTTAAACCTTAAACCTTAAACCATAAACCTTAAACCTTAAACCTTAAACCTTAAACCATAAACCTTAAACCTACGCAGTGGGAATGTGCAATATGCTTATCTCATGTTCTACGTTAAACCTTAAACCTTAAACCTTAAACCTTAAACCTGCAGTGGGAAGCGGGCATTAATCATATACGCTGAACAACATATGGCTGCTACTTTTACACTGCGCAGAGTTGATTTCAAAACAATAGTTCCTTCTCTAGAAGGAACAAAAAATTGCCGAGGTGCGACCCCCTTACTTTTCAAAATACTGCATGTGAATTTCGTTCATGAATATACGTCTAAGTACTAAGGCGGAGCATATTCCACAGCTGACCTGTGCCTGCATAGTGACTGGCTGAGCAAAGCAGTTTACTTTAGCGCAAGTCAGCCAATAGCAGGCGTTGGGCCAATTCAAAGTTGGGCCGCTTCAGACTACGCCTAGCAGATGATTGCACTATAGTATACGCGGCGGCTGAGGCCGCCGCGTAATAAAAAATTCCATGTGTATTTCATATACTCACCTGTTTGACTGCGTTAGACGCCTTCTGTAAACACGCGTGTATCATCCTCTCCTCTGTAGTTTTGACTGACCAAAAGTTCCGTTGTAAAGATACTTATGTAACTACGATACTTATGATACTAGTAGCCAATGAAAAATTTTATTAATTTTTACAATAGATGAATGCAGTAGCATATATATCATCATGGTAATTGTTCAGATTTACTCAAGATGAACAGTTGTGCAACATATACGTACAATATTGCCTGTTAATTTTACAACACCTTTGAAGTGCTACTACTATCCATTATTGACTAATCGTAGAACATTTGCTAGCAAAAAGCACAATTAAAAAATTCAAATACTGTTTTAGCTACAGTTTGTTAACTAAAATTTACGCATTGTCAACGGCCTACTCCACCGCCAAAATTAAATGAGCCAGCTACTACATATTTTTAAAAATTAGTATATGGCTGACAGTATATTACAACTTCAATATTCCAAACTTTTCTATTTCACACAATTGCTTGAATAAACAGCAGACGTTTCGGTATCAGATGTGTTGTTATTATCAGCGCGAAATCTCTGTATTGTCATTTTCCGTCCAGGCTTCATGTGAACAGAGGCGGAATTGGAAACCTTGGCCAAGCCGGAATTGTGTACTGCAGAAACACAGATTGTATAGCTTTCGCCAGCAGATAGATCTTCCAGAATGATTTGCAAATCAGGTGTTGTTGCTTTGTCCCATTGATGCAACGGTTTTAAATGGTCCGTTGTATAGTAAACGTTGTACTTCTAAAAAACTCCAAGTATATTAGTAAGAAAATACTAAATATTAAATAATAAAAATGAGTTTGGAGATTCCTCATAATAAACTACCAAATCTAGTGCTGTACAACTTGACTAGTCTATTATAGTGACAGGATTTCTGAACTGTTTTTTAGGAATGGTAGGGTAAGTCTGACGGTAAATGCTAAACCCTGATACAAAAAAACACGATTTCATTTAGAAATGAACAAATTGCGGGCATCGTGACTAGAGCGTATAGTCACAAACATCACACTCCTGTATAGTCTCAGGATTTAGCGATTTCTGGTCAATCTTTATGTGATTTTTTTGTCAATAGGAAACATTATCTTGATAAAACAGGCTTCAAGCTATTTCAATGCGATTGCTAGGCAAACCTTATCTTCGACATTTTTGTTCCTATACGGAGCGTCCCAGCTGACAAGAAGCGTTTGACTGTCCAGTACTTCAATGTTCAAATTTTGAGGAACTGTTTCTGGCTCTAAAAACGACAAATATTAATAGGTTGTGGTAGCATGTTCAAACGCTTATCTGCCAAAACAGCAGACCTCAATACTTGCAAGCTAATCCTTTATTTGAGTTGAAGGAAAAATTAAGTTTTCATGAAATTAAAGAAATAAATAAATGAAAATTTACAATTTAAAGAAATAAAGAAAGAAAGGATGAAATGAAATTGAGAAGATGCCTACTAATTAAATATGTCATTTGCTTGTAAGCTGGCTCTCTAGCGACGACATTACTTTGATGTCTGCAATATGCAGGCTGCAGTCTAAGTATAGTTGAGAAGCTAAATGTGAACCAGCCCTAATATGCACCATTAGACTGTTCACATGCATGTAACTTTTACTGCGCTGCAAGTCTCGTCTAAAAAATTATACCAAACGACAGAGGAGTCTGACCACTATAATTGACAAAAATTTCAATAAAATTCATGCAAGAAGCAATGTACATTTCTGCACAAAAGTTTTGAAACTGAAAAAACGGTGTTGTCCAAGCGGACAGGATCCATGACCAGTTTTTGGAAAATCGTGATTAATTCCAAAATTCGTGATCGTGATTATACATAGGTAGGTAGCATATGTTACGTTAAGTTCTGAGGTGCCGAACTATAGCATCCACCAAAATAGCTGTCACAAGTTAGCCCATTAGCAAAACTCAAAATGAAGGGATAAATAAAGAAAGAACGAAATGAATACTTTTGAGAAAAATGAAATGAAGAAAAAAGAAAGAAATAAATTAATTAAGAAAAATTTTCTACTCAAATAAAGGACTAGCTGTACATCAGCTCACCATGAAAACATTACTAAAACAAGCGTCCCAATTTTTTTTCAATGCCAAGGATGCGATTCAACAGATCTCGTTTAACTCGCACTCGGTTTAAGTCCTAGACTGTGTTTAAACGCGATTTGGTATTCCCAGCCGTTGTCTTGGCCATGACTACTTTCTATTTATGTAGTTGCTGATTTGCAAGCGGTACAAGTCGAAGAAGAAATAGGTTATTTTGTATTGACGTGTTGCAGTAATTTGAAAATAAAACAGTATTGTCCTTACCTGTGTAATGACTTAATGTAATTGGCACACTTTTGGTTCCTCTACGAGTTACTGCCGTCACGGAAAATTCATAAAGTGTAAATGACCGTAACTCGGTGAACTCATATGAAGTCTTCGTGATGCCACTGACTTCTGCTGTTGGTATAGGGCGTTTTATAAAATAACGGTATTCATGATGTCGGCGATAGTTTGTTTTCACCATAGTTTGTTCTTCATTTCTTTCATTCCTGTGAATAAATTTGATAGTATTATTAATAACGTCTGACCAAAAATTTGCTGGACGCCGAGACAAAATGAAACACGCTATGTCATTACGAAAAAAACTAATTTCAATCAACAGCACAACAAGAAATTAGAAAGAAATGGAACACCCTATGGGTTAGAACACGCAATGGTTTATTAAAACCACCTTTGTGAAATCCACCCTATCTGTTTTGTTTTTGGACTCAGTTTTAATCAAACTTTAGATTTTACATGTAAAACTCTCACCATCTCAAAGATAAAGACATAGTTCAAAATGAGACATGAAACAGCTTCAACTTACACTAAAACATAGAAACTGCAAAAATTGAAACAATAATACTTTGAGTCAACATTTTTTGCATAAAAGCAAATTAGATAAAAAGTTATATTTCTTTAAAAAATGTCTACGCGATGTGTAATCTTATGTTCAAATGCGATGATGCAATGCTGACTTCAAAACCCAAACTTAATATTTTGAAGTACATAATTAAACCTTATTTCCAAGAAAACACATTAACACACATAATAATCGGCCAGCTATGTACAGCAGTTTGTCACCAATAAATATGTACTTAATTTTAGAATTATCTAACATCAATACTAACTGCTTACTTTGGAGTAGACTTGAGACTGTATGTGATGCATTTGTCAACGTCAGCTGCAGTTGGACTGGGTTCCCATGACAGCGATACAGAGTAAGCATCAACGTGCAAAATCTGCAAATTCTTGGGCGGCATAGGCGGTGCTTAAACAAACAAATGTATTGGACATTAGGCAGGTAATGCTATATTTTCAACAATTTCTACTGCTTCTATGCTATGCTATTTTATGCTAATCTATGGTATGCTCTGCTGCGCAATGCTACGTATGAGTACAAGCAGACTTAGGAGTGGATGATTATTGTACTTATTCTTAAGGTGGCGCTCTGATAACCGACTAACCGACTAACCGACTTTGGGGATTAAAATTTTCAAGCACATTCATAGATGTTTGGTCAAGAAGGAACCAGTCTCTAGGAGACAAAATCAAAATCAAAAACTGTCAATAAAAAAAGATTATCTTAATTAGTAAACATACTAGTACAGTACAGTAAATAGTAGTGATTAGTTTAATAAAGCTTAAAACTTAAAGCATAAGGATTTGAAAATTTCAGAGAAAACTTACGTTCTGGTCGTTCTGTGATTTTTCTCTTTCGTGATTCTGTAAATATATCGTAATATATTTATTAACATAATGCTAACATAACTAATAATATCCATATAAAGTACGTGGAGTAAAGTATAACCAAGAACTAAAGTACCTTCAGTTGCTAAAAAAATATTACTTATGTTTTACAAAAACTAAAACAGCTCAGCTTAGACGCAGTTCATTTTGAACAAATCATAGCGAGAATTGCACTGAAGTATGATCGCGGTTTGTGTTCTGTCATGACAAGAAACAAACTGTGTAATGATAAGGTTGCAGCCAAGTGAGTGTGAGTAAGCGTATATGACTAACACTGAAGTCAGCATTGGGAATAACTGGTAACGGGATCAAGTTCATTGAAATTAAGATGTACAACCGGTTCCCGTAATCCCACATTTTTTGGTTTATACGATAACTTTTTTAGATGCCAATACCCGTCCTAAAGCCTGGTTTCGCATTCAAGCAGAAGAGTTATATCTGGCCATTATCATGAGCTCGATTATCTATTTGAATCTGAGACCAAGACATACCTAGTGAGTGAGTTACTGAAACATGAGAGACTTTACTTGAGACTAAGTTGGTGTAATGGACTGAACATCTGATTCATCTAGTAGCATTATTTTTAAGCGAAATACTAACCAATATTCATGTATTGAATGGACGTAAGCGTTTGAAACAAAGCTGCCATGGCATCTTTCTTTTTACGTCTCATCTGAATGGCAATCAGCCATCCCAAATAATCCGTGTCTTCCAACCGACGACCGACTTTGTTCAAACGCATCAAATATCGAACACCGACTAAGTCGATCCCCATTGTGGAAATAACCAGTCCGATCATCAAATAGAAAATAGCAAACGGAAGGCAGGCTACATTGCGAGGAACAAAATCTCCAAAACCAATTTTTAGCGCACTGAAACAGTTTTGACATTTTTAGATAACAGAGATAATAACAACAACTGTCATTGTTTGTTTACACAAATAGTATAATAAAATTGGCAAAATCTGGCTCTACATTTATTTTGTCATCACCGGGTAGAATCTACAATCTCTTTGCGCTCTACTTTGTTTGAAATACTCGTTTAAATTAGAATTTATGGTCACATACTCTGGCGTAAGTATCATACCTAGTTATGTAGCAGCAAACTTAATTATATTGAACATGTAGGATTTCAATAGAATTTGTTTACGTGCATATATGTATATATATTATATTATATATATATATATATATATATATATATATATATATATATATATATATATATATGTATATATATATATATATATATATATATATATATATATATGTAATCATACTTTTCTGTACTATATTAATACTATACTGTCTGGAAAAAACGTTGCAAGAAAATAAATAAATTAGTATTCGCACACCTTATTAGGGAAAAATAAGTTGCTTCAAAGTATGTCCAGTCCTCAAGAATCCAGAAAAGCCCACCTCCAAGCAACGAGTAACACAGAATTATTATCAAAATAAAAAAAGCTGGAACTTCCACAAATTCGGTGCTTTCCAAATTTGTCCACAAGAATTCAGCAATTTCTTCTTCTGTTCCCACAAGACAATTTGGATCGGTTTCACGTTCGACAATCAGACTTTCTTTGGATTTCAATGTGCACATTGCTACTGTATTTGCTCTTTGTTTCAGCACGGCACGCTAAACAGACATTTACATTACCAACAAACAGCACGTTTTTGCAACTGTTTCAAACATTTTATGATAAAAAATCGTATTGTTGCTAGCTTCCAGAAGGGAAATGTAGATAAGGGACAATATTTTTCGGCAAAATTTAGTCTACTCCTAAATTTACAAATAGAATTGGCCCGCACATCCAAAGAAAACTTATCCTCTACTTTAAGCGGCCAAATTTTCTGAATGAAGCAGAAATTCATGTTTAATTTCATTTCAATAGTCAATCGCCATGATCACTTAATCATTGTGATCCAATATACCTATACTTTATCATTGCTTATTAAATGTATTATACTATCCTTATTTTCATTAAAAACATAATAAAGATAATTATGTTTGGAATGGTAGAAACTTGCTTTTTGCACCGGGCCTGTTGCTCAACTTTACAAGTCTTACAATTGTAACAATTGTAAGTGAAAAATCTGGTGATTCGTTACGAATTTATTATATAAATTCATAACGAATCACCTGATTTTGCACTTACAATTGTTACAATTGTGAGATTTGTAAAGTTGAGCAACAGGCCCATGTGCAACAAAATTTTGCCATTGCATGCCTTTTTAATTTTCAATATTTTTGCAATTAACGTCAGTTGAACGCGTTATCGACACTTTAAAGATAATATCAGTCCATTCCAATTACTTTGAAAAAGATTTTATGTACTACAAGCATCCTACAAAGAGTACATAATAGGAAGAGTATGACACTCTGCCAATTATGCCTTTTATGAGCGTGCGTCCAATGCGGAGCGCAAAATATACGGTTTTGACGGGGGGTACTCCCTTCAACTGAAGACCCTGTGCTCAACTGAGGGGGGATTCCCCCTCAGTTCGATACCCCGTACACGACTGCGGGGGGGGTACCCCCCTCATTTCAAGACACTATATCCTTTTTCATTACTAAATATCCGTGTTAACCGTTTTCATTCTTGTGAGACTGCTTACACCCAAAGCTTTACAAAATTGTTCCGTTATATGCCCTCCTTCCGCAGTGGTCACTATGAAGACAATTTGCCGGCAGCCGCTGGTTGAGTGCTACGCTACTATAAACAAAGAACGGAAGAGCAGATTGCTGAGATCAAGAGCCCGTAATAGCGTCTCACTCTATATAGAAGAGTGAGACACTCTCCAGCCTGCCTGTGTTCTAGCAAAGGCAGATGCGCTGGTCGTTTTCAGGCTACATGTTGACATTTTATGCAACATGTAGCTGGCCAATCAGAAGCAAGCTCCTATTCTCTGATTGGCCAAAGGCCTGTGCACGTGCTCCAATCATAAAACGAGATAGGGGTAAAAGGTCAATAACTCATTATTCATTTATAGTCTGCTTGCAAAAACATTAAAATGGTGAGCAAATACCTTTGGGGATATTTTGGCAAACTGTCAGCGAAATTGATTGAGAAGCTTTTGAGAAATTCAGAAAAGTTTATATCTCAAAAGTTTCTCAATCAGTTTCGCTGAAAGTTTGCCAAAATATCCCTAAAAGTATTTGCAAACTTTTTTTAATGTTTTTGCAAGTAGACTATAAATAAATAATGAGTTATTAAGCTTTTATCCTTATCTTAATGCTTATCAACGCATCAGCGATTATATGCTAAGTGTGTTACGCAGAGAATCTACGCGCTGATTGGCCAGCCACATGTTGCACAGAATGTCAACATGTAGCCTGAAAACGACCAGCGCATCTGCCTTTGCTAGAACAGAGGCAGGCTGGAGAGTGTCTCACTCTTCTTCTATATAGAGACGCTATTATGTACTCTTGCCGAAATGACGTTCCGTATTCAACAAACAGAAACTCCGAAAAATTTTGTCAAACTATAGTGATTTACACCCGATTGCACCAACAAAGAATAGCTCGAGTATGGAATTCACTCGAGAATAGCTCAGGAATAAAATAAGTTTTCACTGCACCAACATTTAAGCTCGAGAATAGTTATTCTCGAAGTTAGGGAATAACTCAAGAATAGTTTAGGGATAGCTAAGGAATAGCTGAAGAATATGCAAGTGCATATGTGCAAGTTATTTCTAATCTAGACCAAGAATAGCTGAAGAATAACCTAATAACTTTTGTAAAAAGTAATCAATTTCAAAAATTTTAACAAATTCATGTTTATTGAGCTTATAGATTGTTTACTTAGCACGAAAATAATTAAAGAAAAACGTTTGAAAATGTTAGTTTTCGGGTTTCGTTCATCATCAGGTTACTGACTTGTGTGAAGTCGACGCGCTTTCGGTGAGCGGACGAGAAACAAATCTGCCTCATAACGAATCTATGGGCGGACCTTATTCCGGCTTATTTTTGAGCTCAATTGTCTGTCTGCTAGGCTGTGATTGGATAACAATGATGTAGCCAAAGTTTTATTGGACAACTAGAGAATATGTTATTCTTCAGCTATTCTCGAGAATAGTTATTCTAAGATGATTTGCAAAAGTTTCACCCGTAATAGCATAGCTTTTCAGTTTCACCCATAGCATTAGCAAACACCGCATATAGCACTTTCAATAGAAATTATAGCGCAAATAGCACAAATGGCACTTAGAAAAGCGCTATAGCGCATATAGAGCTTATAATAAATTCTCTAGCGCTTATAGCGCGATTAAAACATATAGCGCATAAGAAAAGCGCTATAGCACATTTCGTGTTCGCTTACAGGCATTCTTTACCCTTCTTCATTATGTTGCATGTTTTAATAAATTTGCTGCTTTTAGCAATTCGGCCTGATTTTCGTTTAAGGGATACTTGTCATCGTTACTTTCGACTAATTTTTATTTCAAATCTTTTGATCAAGCAGTGGCGGATTATGAAACTTGAACACAAATATTTGGCCACACTTATAACTGAAATTTCGTCATTTATTTCCTATCAGATTGTAATGCATATTGAAATTTATAACTGTGTGAAATTTTAAAAACAGATTGCGAACGTCGATATTTGTGGTCAACCGATAGTTTCGATAATGAGGACAAGGTATCGTCAGAAACCGGACAAGAAGAAATCGGGATCAGATAGTCAGTCGGAAGCGCGGTTAAAAGCCACGCCGTCAAATTTTTTGATGCAGCCGACTGAAAGCATGTGACTGACTCGGATTATGATGAGTCTATGGATACTGCTAAGCCATAAGAACGTTTGCCAAGCTTCCGATCCTTTTTTTTCGGTAAAAAAATTGTGTCAATTTGACGCATCGATTTCCTGTGCAGATTTGTGTTTCTGGCATATTGCCTTAAAGCAAGCTTGGGAAAACGGTCCGTGACGCGGTTATTCAAGCTGTTTGGGTTGTGCTAACGAAAAACGATACCACTGCAGTTTTTTTCTTCAGCTAATGCGTACTCCGATTCCGTCGTACTTAACCGAATGTTTTCTTATAAAAATAGTGCAAGACATTTTGTCGGTTCCGTACCTGACGAGTGCTAAACTTCGTGACTCCATAGCCGCTCTATTATAACCAGAAAAAATTGTTTATTATCGTTACCCGGCTGAGTGGAAAGTCACTCCTTAAAATCGCAAGTCATTCCTTAAAATTAGTAATTAGTAATTAGTAAAACAAGTAAATATTGTTTTCAGTGCAAAACTATCTCAAGAAATTGATTTCGTGTTTGCCGATTTATCAGACAATCCTTAGTGTTGATTTTATGAGACAAACCTCGGTCAACTGACATCGCCCATGGACTCTTTTGTACGATTTAACTGTCAAAACGACGCAATGCTTTTAAATATGACCGACTCGTAATTTCGACAAATTGAGTCTTACGGCAAACCCAAATAAAAGTGAATCCCGGCCTATACATAATTAGTGCACGGCGTGGGGTAAAAAATCACTGCTACAACTCTGTTAGAGCAGCTGCCACTACTCTAGCCAAACTGTACTGCTTTTCAGCTCGTGCTTGGAAGGAATCATGCAACAAACTTGGAATATCCGAACACTATTTTCGAAGAGTATAAATTTTTATTCAGTCGTGTATTCGAATTATTCCGAAAACTAGTGAACTACGTTTTGGTTTTGCCGCTTTGTCGAGTGCATCGCTTCGCAAAACGCGTAATTCCTTGCCGTAACTAAATCACGAAGGCGGCGTTCGAAACATTTCGCTTGATTGAACCGGCAAAAAGAGCCTAGCCCCGGACAGTTACTATCTGAGTTCGGAGGGCGCCAATCACATATTTACATATATTGTTTCCGTGACCCCTCAACTGCAACTGTTCATGTTCCCCTGACTCCGTGAGGACACGGAGCAAAAAGGGGAGTTATGCAACGAATTGACTTAAAATATTGTAACTACATATAACTGAATTATACAAACAATTGTTTTAATCATTCATTACGGTAATTCTAGTTATGAATTGTTAAATTTCAGTTAAAATTTTACCTTAAAGTCAAATAACAACGTCCGCTCCTATTATTTTGTGTGGCTGCGTTCTCACAGCATGTGGTCGCCAATTTCTTCCTATAGTTTTGTTTCGTTTTAAACGTTTCTTGCCCCACTTTTTTTCTTCTCACTCCTTCAAAAGTTTTTAAGTCAAAACCGTGTTAATATCTGGGTGTAGTAGCATATATTAATTGTTAAACTAATGCAACCATGGTAAAATACTACAGTAACCTACACCTAACATCCACACATTTCAACGATCCTAT
>JASANF010011063.1:0-10844 GCA_030248245.1 Trissonchulus sp. WLG1_4
TGTACATACATTATGCTGCATTTACTTGTGTAATACACTGTCTGGTGTGACGCTCCCATCCTAACTAAAAGAATTCTGTTACGTCTCCAACTGACCAAATTCAGCCTAAAAATTGAAAATCTCCATTTTATGGGGCTTCCGCCCCCAGATCCCCGCAACAATGAATTTATTCAATCTAAATGACCAACATTATATTTTGTTCATGTAATAGTGAGTGGAGTGACCCTCAACAGTGTGTAAGTGATTAAAAAAGTAGACCACGGGGTGTTGCACCAACTTACAAGTCTTACAATTGTAACAATTGTACCAGTGGAAAATCAGCTGATTCGTAATGAAATTATATTATGAATTCGTTAACGAATCACCTGATTTTGCACTTACACAATTGTAGGATTTATTAAGTTGGTGCTACCACCCCCAGGTGCAAACCCCCTTTTCAAAATCCTGGCTATGACCCTGATCAAGCGGGCAGCATTACGATAAGCTTGGAGTGGTCATAAAAAAACTGCACTAAACCACCGCTAAACTTTATTTAAACGCTGACAACAATCACTGCTTCACTAAAACAGCACAAAAATAAGCACTTAAAAACATTTGCATACAGTAAAATAACACGAACTAAAGCTACATAGACGTAAAAAGATAGCACATCACACACATAACAAACGAATATGAATAAAAATCCAGAAAAACGTGGAAAAAAATAAACAATACACATAAAACTGGAAACAGCCGAACAATACTATTAAGATTAATAATTTTACAGAATTCTAAAAAACCATCGTGGTGCCAAAAAAAACTGTATTATCAAAAGAGCATGACTCAATCATATTAGAAATAGCTTAAAATTAGAAGTATTTCAAAAGGATATTACTGACTACAAAAGTCGGTAAATGTGAAGAAATTCTCCAAAGAAGTTCAGAGATAGACTAATTCGAAAATAAAACATTAATCATTAAATAACAAAAAAAGTGTGCTCTTCGTTGGAAAAAAGGGAACCCTTCTATTTCGGCTACAGACCGGGGCCCGGCTGTGGTATATATTAACCTTTTTAAGCAGGCACACAGTGTGCGTGGAGGCTTTTACCCCCCCCAGGGGGCCTGTTTGTTTGAATTTTACAAATCTCACAATTGTAACAATTGTAAGTGCAAAATCAGGCGATCTGTAATGAATTTATATAATGAATTCATAACGAATCACCTGATTTTGCACTTACAATTGTAAGACTTGTAAAGTTGAGCAACAGGCCCAGAAGGCATTCTCATCCCCCCCCCAGACAGGTCCGTCACCCCCCCTTCCCCAGAATGTTTCAAAGGCAGCTCACGGAGCAAAAATCAGTGGCTCACGAAGCAAAATTGGTGGCTCACGAAGCAAAAATAGCCGTAAAAGTTTCTCCGCACCCCCCCCCCCCCAAAATTCGCTAGCTGCCCACGTATTTCTAGTCGACTAACGTTAAGCCTGTTTCACACGATGGGGAAAAACGCTGGGGAATGCCCCATGTGGCACCACACGCGTTTTCCCCATCGTGTGAAACAGGCTTTACTGTTGCTCATAATAAAAACATAAAAACGTATATATATAATCGAAAATATAAAAAAACACAAAAAACAAATGTAAAAAATAAGTAGTATGTGTCAAAAAGACTAGTCCAGTATCACAGAGAAAACAAGAATACAGCAGTCAGAATTCAGAAAAATTAAGATAATATCGTTTCCCTGTTGTTTAAGTTACGAATTTCAAGATGTTACGAATGTAAGGAATTTAGGAATGCTTTTATTTACAAAAAATGTAACTTTCTATTCTATCACAAATCTTAATTCTATCAAATTAATAAGATTTTCGAATAGTAAATTGAAAGATAACAACCTCACGCTTAAAAACCTTACTGATTTCAACAATAACAGTAAAACTTGATTACCATCAAAATTAAAGCGTACAGCTACAGCTGAAGACATTACAGTAAAAAATATCCGACTTAAACGCATATTTCCTGAGAATAAAAAACTCTACGACATCCAATAAATCAGCTTGTCGGCAAAAAACTAGCTAGTTAGCTATTAAGATAAATTAAGTAGGCATCTAACGTCGTAAACTTGTTGAATGAAAGATTATCTTGCCAACAGAAAATGTCAACGTAATAACATTCCATTAACAAAAGAGCTAGAGCTTCTACGTAAAACTCTGAAATCGCAAATATTATAACTCGAAAAGACAATTTCACCGTAGAGAATATAAGGAAAAAGTAACCACACAAATTCCTTTTGCGGAGCAATAGAAAATCAACTCGTAAAATTTTTGTCATGAGTTTAAGTTTTTCACGCAAACCGGAACTGAGTTAACAAAATGGCAACGTAGTGTTGACACTGTAGTTAGACTTGAGGCTAACCAATACGTGTCGAGTCAAAATGAGGTTAACTTCAAGTGTTAATCGCAGTTCATACTTGACCCTAAGGACATAAGGGGACCAGTGCCCGGTTTCATAAACAATGAATCGCGATTCATTAGTAGCACTGATGCAACATAGAAAATTGGGTAAAACTTTGCGTTGACACAATATTTCTGCTGGAAATTTCTTGACAGGTCGCCAATATATTGCATAACGTGTGGTTAAAATCTCAAACAATTCGCGTTACCGTGTGAAAAATATAGCCAACTTAAAGTCATTCATTGGCTGGAATTTACTGAATTTTTCCAGCCACTAATATTTAGTAATATTTGAGACTAATGAATGACCTTGACTTAGCTGGACTTTCGACTGCCTCAGGGAAGCGTAACGAAATTTCACCCACACATTATGTAACATATTGGCTATGTCGTGAAAGTTTCCAACAGAGACGTTGCGTAAACGCAAAGTTGCAACTAACTTTCAAGCTTGCATCAGTGTTACTAATGGATCGCAACCGATCTTTTATGAAACTGGGTCCAGGACAAATTTCCAATGAATGTTGTTAAAAATCAACAATCATTTTACTTAATTTTTTGCCCACTAACTGGGCCCGATTTATCGAAACATCAAATGTTCGTCGTTGAAAATGTTCGTCGTTGAAAAAGCAAATGTTCGTCGTTGAAAAACAAATGTTCGTCGTTGAAAAACAAATGTTCGTCGTTGAAAAACAAATGTTCGTCGTTGAAAGTTCGTCGTTGAAATTGTTCGTCGTTGAAAAATTTTTCAACGACGAGCTTTGGTTTTTTAGAACATTATTATGTCCTAAAAGACAAAAGCTCGTCGTTGAAAAAGTTTTCAACGACGAACATTTCAACGGAGCTCAAGACATCCGTTGAAATGTTCGCCGTTGAAAATTTTTCAACGACGAACATTTGTTTTTCAACGACGAACATTTGTTTTTCAACGACGAACATTTGTTTTTCAACGATGAACATTTGTTTTTTCAACGACGAACATTTGTTTTTTCAACGACGAACATTTTCAACGACGAACAATTGATTTTTCAACGACGAACATTTGTTTTTCAACGACGAGCATTTGTTTTTCAACGACGAACATTTGTCCTATAATTACGTGTTATGCTCGTCGTTGAAAATGTTTCGATCAATCCAAAATTTTCAACGACGAACATTTTCAACGACGAACATTTTGCTTCGATAAATCGGGCCCTGAACTTGATTCCTACTGTGTTCATGCGAAAAATTCTACAGTTGTTGGTGGGCCAGTTATTTGGGAATCGTATACTGACAAAACGATAAAGACAAGTATGAACCGGGCTTTAGTTGAAAAAACCAGAGGCTATCCTAATGCTCCCATTTTGGTACAAACCCCCCCTTACGATATACAACGGTAAAAAAAGCAAAGGTAATCCCTAAACATAAAGTCCTGGCCGATCCAGCCATGGGTGCGTTTCTTATCCCAGTTTTTTGGCCCGGGAGCTATAGAATAGCCAAACTTAGCACAAACAATAATAATAAAAATTAAAACAATGACAAGAATATTACTGAAGTTAAAGCTCAATTATTAGAGATAACAGACACATTGCATACCATTCACATGGCAGATACAAAAAATGGGGTAAAGCAAGGTGTGAAATTAACCAGTCTAAAATGGACATGGAATTATTCACGATGATCTATTTTATTCAAAAACCTTTCGAGTTACGATTGACTATGTAGCCAGTAAAGTAGTATTTGTGAGTTTCGCCAGGCAATAATAGTAACACAATAATTATTAATAATACAGATGACTAACAGTTGTAACACAAAAAGACAAAATCCACACTGTAAATCAAAGGGCAAGATAGGTAGGAAAACAAGATGTAGTTGCAAGCATATTAACAAACTGTTTTTCACGGAAGACAAACAGAATAGTCGCAAACATTTCAGAATCCTAGTAGCGTAAAATTTCACACTTGTCGAAATGCGTTATACTTTTTTACTATTTCAATAAAAAAACTAAACATATACTGTCAAAAATTTACTACTTTGGTCTACTTCAACCATCCACACTGAATACAATAAAACCAATTGGTTTGTGTCTAATGTCATTACAAAATTACAAAAAAATTACTCAAACGTTTTTACAGCACAAATTGAACCTTCTACCAAATGGAACCCTAAAATATCAGTTTTCCACAATGATTACCTGAACGTCTTTACAGCACAAATTCAACCCCAAAAAATATCTGAAACGTTTTACCTCACAAAAAACCTTTGCCAAATTAGACTCCAAAAAACATCTGCATCTACTTCTACAGTAAAATTTCCGTATCCGGCAGCGGAATGCAGTTAACCTCAATGGCCGTCGTCCCCTTGGCCTCGTCCCCCACTGACGCGACTGACGGAGCCGCCGGAGCCACCGATCGCCCGGAGCTGCGATAGCCAGAGTCTTCCGTGCCCGACTTTCCCAGTACCCCGGTCACCTCGTCACAAAAGGTCACCCCCTTGTTGACGATGGTGGGAGGGCGTAGGGGGGGTCCGGCTGGCAACATTAGCGGGGGGGCCTCGGCCAGAATTTCCGAGCGATGACTGGTGGCCGAGATGCGTTTGTGCGTGCCCCCGCCTGCCGCTGCCAGCCGTTCCTCTAGTCGGCGCCGCATTTCACGGATGCGCACTTCTTTCTGAAATTAAAAAAATGGTTTTGTAATATTATATGTTATTATTCTATAATAGTTATTCTATGAGATATTTTGGTTTAATTTTCAAAAACTTCCCAGCTTTTTTTGAAAGAGTGATTGGAATATAAGTTGTCAGTTGTGACAGTGCAAGGTCGGTCTCTTAATCTTAATCTGCAATTTCCGTTAATCCTCTGCACCCAGCTATCTCCTTAATCCCCTACTTCAAACCCCCCTGGTCTCCTAATCTTCAGGTTCCCTTAATCCCGTTAATCTTCTTAATCCCCTACTTCAGCAATCTGTCGCTTGATCTCCTCATTCTCCATCAGCATGCTCTTGTATCGCTCCTCGTCGGCTGGTGTCACGCTGGCCTCCGATCTCTTCCGACAGTCCGCACTCGCCGGGACGCGCCACACAAACAGCACCTAAAACAAAAAATGACCAAAGATTTTCCATTATTTACTGATCTATAAGATTCACTGCCACTTAGTGGCCAAATGAGAGCTGCATGAATTGTGCGTAAAATTTTTTATAATATTATGACCTCAAGTAACCTTTATTTCAAGATTTCAAGCAACCTGCACGTGTTTTTTGACAAGAACGCTAGAGTCTTAATTTTGAATAAACATCACGCACGACCAACATTTTAGCAATATTGTGTGTGTTCGTCACTTTTTCCGCAGTTCAATTCAAAATTTTATAAATAGAAAAGAAATACGAACATAAGATTAAAATCACACAATAGACAGTAAAAAGTCTAAATGATTGATTCATAAAAAATATGCCAATTTTTCAAGCAAAATTATACACACTACGATAGGATCACACTATTCGTAATCATACGCGGGCAGGTAGCATTTGGGTCGGGTAAGCCACCCAGGGGGAGTGCAGTGCAGTATCTTTGCTTCGAAAGCGACGGACTTCGATGTCGAGAGTCGCTTTCTAGCAATCTGGTGGGGATGGGGGGGGGGGGGGGGGTGAACCCCTTCCCTTAGGCCCATGTATGCAAATGACCAAAGCACTAAATTCGGAGTCAGTATGTTATACCTTTGGCCCAAATATCAGCCCCATGGAAATGGAAGTGCAGAGGATGATTGTGGTGGCCACAAATGCGAAACTGGCGTTGGCCTGCGTCAAAATCAGCAGCGTCACCGGGCCAGTGATCACCGTCAGCACCTGAAACAGCACTACCATTCAATATGTATTGGTGGGAGATAGTACGGTACACTCCCCCTTAGAATCGAGGGCACAGGGAGAAGGCCGAGAAGGGTCCCGAAAATTTGGGCAAAATTCGGCAAAAATGGCCTTCATTCCTTTTCAAAAATTTGACAAATTTTTTGACGAATTTTGTTATTTCGCTCGGTAAGAGAGGAAGGGACCCCGCAATTCGGTCGGAGCCACCCCAACAGTTTGACCCCGTTACATATTTTTACAATCCTCAGCTCAACCGACCGAATTGAGAAAAATTCCTGGTATTTAAGTCCCGCCCCATCACAAGTGTTACCCTGTAGTCTACTGGTCTGATACTCTGATAGCTTTGGCTAGACAAAAACCAACCAAACACAGCTGTTAAGTCAAAATAAAATTTGAGCAGTTGAGTTGATTGGGCGTTTTGACAGTCATTTTTTTATTACTTTTTCCTCCTCCTTTGTCGCTTTCTTCGCGAAAATTACTATGATATAAAACAACTGCAACCTTAACACACACCACAACATTATAAATAGCCAGTCCCACAAATCGAGCATCATTGATGAATTTCAGCTTAATGGATCGAATGTCATAGGCCAGGAACAAACCGAACAGAAGCAGCAGGCCCTTCACGCCGTACGTCAGGCCTGAAAAAGACAAATCGGCAATCGCCAGTACAAATGCAGCTGTAATCAGATTGGTCCAATTCTCATCTCTTCAGCATGAATGAATAAAGTCTAAAGATACTTTTAATAGGCATCAAACGAAAATAGTTGTGAAAATAGTATCTACAGAACCTATTGCAGCATGTCACTCTCCTTATGCTATAAGGGTCGTTTAAGCTAGGTATATACCCAGTATACCGCTGTTTTTCACACTTGCCTGAATAGTTCGTATAGCATCATGAAAATATAATATGGGTGGGGGGTACATAGTTCGCTGAGTAGATTCTGTAGAAGCCCTAGTGCACAGTCTAGTCTGTGGTAGAATAATCTGATCCCATTTACCCTATATTGCAAATATCCCTCAACTAACGCCAGAAGCTTTACCTTTTTGTCACTAAACCAAAACCCGCAGCCAAACTTTACCAACTAATACCCCATTTTTATCCTAGCATCAATCTAGACTACAAATAACCACCCACCAATCCACAGGGTCTCTCGCTGGCAAGTGCAGTGCTCCATCTCCGGCCGATACATGATGTCCTCGATGGTGTTGTGGGGCGGAATGAGGGCCATGTGGCGGACGGTGCGGCGGAGGGGGTCCACGATGGCCCAGATGGTCAGCAGCACAATGTCCAGGGCCGCCAGCACCAGCACCCCCCAGCACAGACGCCACTTGTCCACGGGCTGCAAGGCAAGCAATATGTACACAGACTACCCCCCAAAATCGAGGGTAAGGTAAAGGTAACCCCTGGATTTAGCGTCCGGCTGATCCAGCCTTGGGGCTCGGTGCTCATCTCCGTTTAGTGGCCTGGAGTGTCAGGGGTGCCACCTCACAAGCGCCGTTGAGGGGGCCAGTCCCTCGGGCAAATGCCCTTCAAAGACCCCTGTTACCTTCCTACATATCTGTGATACCCAGTCGAGGGTCGAGGGCCTAATGCGGGGGGGTCCAGGGGGCAGGGTTCCGAAAACATGAGCAAATCTGGGTGGCAATTGCAAAAATTTCGCAAAAGTTAGAATATTTGTGCTATTTTGCAACAGTTAGAATATTAATTGCTTTTCAGGGTGGTGGGTCATCAAAACTTTTGGCCGGAGAAGCCTCCTTGAAACTGAAACCCCGTTGCATGTTATGATGGAATTAATAGACACAGTACCAGACCAGTATACAGTGCAAGGGCACGAAGGAGTGATTTCACGTTTTAAATTTCAGCACCCCAACAAACAAGGGAGCAGCTGGGAGGAGAGTGTATATACTGAATCATTACATTTGCTTTGCACCAAAACATGAAGTTTTTGTAGCCGTTTCCAGGGGTAACCGAAAACTTCCACAGTCCCACAACATCATAATATATTATTACATGTGCATAAAGTAAGACTGGTGACGGGTCCGGCAAACATAAATGCAACGGTGTGACAAATATACAAGTACTGAGGCCCCCCGCCGGGCCGGCCCGCCGCGCCGGCCCCGCCCGGCCGGCCGGTAGATCGCCGCAATTTCCGCCCGGGCCCCCCCCCCCCCCCCCCCCCCCCCCCCCCCCCCCCCCCCCCCCCCCCCCCCCCCCCCCCCCCCCCCCCCCCCCCCCCTGGAGCAGACCCGGAGCCCGCGGGCTGGCCCGGCACAGACTTCAGCAAGTGAGAAAATGCATTGTGTGTGCGTCTGAGTGTAGTATAAGTGCCTGCGCACTTGTAAAATTCAATATATATGCAATGCAGTCATTGTTCATACGTTGCTGAAGCTCGAGACGGTCCTGGGCTTGCGGATTTCTAGGCCCGGCGGGCCGCGCACGGCCCGGGGCCCGGAATTTTACGGGCCGGCCCCCGGGCCGGGCCCATTTCTGAAAAATCTCTCCGGGCCGCTACAGGCCCGGGCAGAACTCTACTGAGCGGTCACTCAAAGCTCATGTTAATTGTCAAATCTGGGTTTTGTACCACACAGGCCATGTTTCTTAAGCGCAACTTTGAGGCAACTAGCGTTAACTGATTACTGGAATGATCCATAAGCAAAGTTTCTTAACTGCTTAGGCTATCACACGAATTCGCAACCACCACAATAAGATTAGTTGTACGTAAGTGCCACACATTGGGTGGATTACAGACACCACTGTGATTTTTAAACATCATGGTTTTACCTACGTTTATTATGATTTGCACATAATTTCATTACGAAATGTTACCGTATTCGTCACGGATTTCGTAATTATTATTTTACGTGCATTATTACGTGCATTGTTTTATGAAGACATGTTAACGATTAACTGGTAGTTGATAACTACGTGCCATAAAGTCGCAGGAGTCTGGGACCGGGAGCTGAAAAAAATTAAATATTTCTTCATTGTTAGGCCGAATTCGGTCAACTGGAGACTTATCATAAGACGTCACATCAGACAGTGTATTACACAAGTAAATGCAGCATGATGTACTCATTTAGACATGCATAGGCTTTTGTTAAAGATAGTAACACGGAATAGTAAGCAACAGAGTAGCATGGATCTGAGGGCGGCAGCCCCCAGATAAAATATTTATAGAATTTTTTATTCTTAGGCCAAATCGAAGACGACCTTATCGTTCAGTCCATTCTGAAAACTGTCAATCACAAAATCAACAACAAGAACAATGCGATTAGTGCTGTAACGTAACTTGCATGCAAAAACTGCCAAATCATGCAAAAATCCTTATTGTTATGCATTAATTGTTAGTTTTAAAAAATATTTCATCGGTTAAGCCGCTAATATTAATCAGCTTAGGTCACATTGTCATAAAAAAGCAATTCATTGACCAATCCAGTCCGTGCCAAGCCAATCATTTTGAAAAGCAGCACTTGTGTGAATCAGCCAGTCAGCGTGAGAGAAGGCGTGGCTTAGCGCGGTGAGGCGGAGCCAACCAAGTACAGCCATAGTGAACCAGTACAGCCAAGTACACAGTGAACGATCGCTGAAAGCTTAGCAGTCACTAGTCAACAGTGTCACGGGGGGAGAGACGTTTGTACACCCATCATTACGGCTCCAAACCAGCCCCCAAATCCGGTTGTTGTTATTGAATGTTTATTTGCCATAATAATCAGTGAGGGATCAACGATCCACCTCGTGTGAGCATAATATCTGTGTCTCAACTTAACTACCCGGGACGGGGGAGTGCGGAGAAGAAAATTTTCCGACCATTATTGCTTCGTGAGCCACCGACTTTGACATCATAAGGTAGAAAAACTGAGGGGGGGGGGGAGGGTAAAGCACCTGTCTGGGGAGTGAAATTGCCTTCTGGGGTGAAACCTCCCCAACATACATGTAACGGGGTCAAAATTGGGGGGGGGGGCTCTCCGGCCAAATTTTTGGGACCCTTTCCCCCTGGTCGACCAAAATACCCTAAAATTTGCAAAGTTTTCGCAAAAAAGTGCCATTTTTTCTAAATTTTGGGGACCCTCCCCCCGGTTCCTCGATTTTGGGGTGCCCCCCCAACCCACCTCATACATGTATGCCCCCCAAACCCCTCTCCCCACGACCATGTATGGTGACTACTGACTGCGGCGATCATGAGCAGGCCAGCGGAAGCTTAGACGTCACCAGGTTGCGGCCAACCTTCATGATGATGGACGGATCACGACTGTCCAGCAGAACGGCCCCGAAGGGCAGGCGCATGTTTTGGCGCAGCGAGAAGAGCCCAGTGCGCCGGGGCGAGGCCACCTTGGCTCGCGCTCTCTGCAGACACTCATTCAGTCAGGGTCAAAGGTCAAAGCACAATAACTGAGACAGTCTAGGCTATTTTGCTCTCGTTCCAGTAAGGCTCTTCATGTGTGAGTGTGCGTGTTCAACCCTCCATGTAAAATGTATATAAAAAGTATTTAAACATGTGCAAAGTACACTATATTACACCCCTCCCCACCAGCAACTAAACAGAAAATTTAGTTAATAATAAGTTCATTGCTTTCAGCACAATA